>JAVTVY010026064.1:0-101246 GCA_036873755.1 Hanleya hanleyi | reverse complement strand
GGGCCGTGTGGTCATATCATCCAAGTTGCCACATGAACAGGTACAATAAAAGCGTACCTGAGATACAACACATATCACGAATCGTTAGATTCTTGGTATGTGCTTTAGAATAGGTTAACCGGAAGACTATTCTGTGAAGTCATGTGACGCAGTCAGTATGTCGGCACCTCTTGCCACTTCCCTTATATGTGTTGTAATTCACATGGGTGCAAACTCTTCTACTTGGACGAGAACATTCTCGTCACTGACCTGGATGGAGACGTCTCCACTTTGATGAGAGAGTCTTCATCTGGGTGCAAACGCTTCTACCATGTCTACATGGACGAGAACGTCTCTTACCTGGGTGGGGACGTCTCTACCTTGATGAGAAAGTCTTCATCTGGGTGCAAACGCATGGACGAGAACGTCCCTTACATGAAAAGAACAACTTAACGTGAGAGGTGTTGTGTCTGTACCGCTATAGTCCGTTTCGGTTCACAGCGCGGTCATATACTTATATGTAACCAGTGAGTCTGTCTGTGTGTCGCACGCCATGTGCGGGAAGTTGATGTGAATTACAGTTGTGTTTCGAACACGAGTTTCTGAGTGTTTATTCTTAGATACGAACATTACATTGGCGACGAGGAAAACGTTAAGAACATTGGGAACATGGCGAAAGTACTGGATATTCCACCTGTTGCGGCATTTGACTGTTCTGGCGATGTCAGCGGACTTGCACCTCGTTGGGGGGCTTGGCGCAAATCGTTTGATTTGTACGTGACTGCTGTAGGAGTCACAGATGACAAGCAAAAACGTGCTTTGTTTTTGCATATCGCAGGTCCCAGGGTGCAAGAAATATACGACACCCTAGGCGACACAGGTACTGACTTTAAAGCAGCCAGTGAACTATTAGCAGGTTGGACACAAATGCATTTCGAGCTAATTTAGTCCGTTTTGGCTTATTTAGACCGATTGAGCTAAAAATCAGACACTTTATCACGCATTGGTTAGGAGATGTCCAATTTCCGCTACAAAGCGCACCACCTCACTGTCACTGAGCCAAGGTCAATACATAAGATGTTCATCAGCGAAACAATCACTCTTGTTCATCATTGCGTTCTTCTGATATCACATATTAAAATATGTTAATCCTGCACATCCAACATCATTATCTCACTTCATGTCTTCTTCTCGTCTCTGTACATCTTTCCATGCGTCTTCCAAAGTAATAGAAATGGACGTCTAACTCTCGATCAAACTCGCACAATGTCACGTGAGCGTGATATTTCCGAATATGGATTTATAATTTCTCGGCATATATGGTGGGTCTCACTGAACATATATATCAAACTTAAGCTAGGCCAATTACTGACGGTGCCAGAAATCACAGGAGACCACCAGAACTTGAAGATAAAGCAAAAGTGAAAGCTGAAAAATGTCCTACAATCCTCAGAAATGCTATATTTTATTTCTTCTCCATTTTTACCTCCACGCCTTAAAGTTTGATATATATGTTCAGTGAGACCCACCATACATGCCGAGAAATTATAAATCCATATTCGGAAATATCACGCTCACGTGACATTGTGCGAGTTTGATCGAGAGTTAGACGTCCATTTTTATTACTTTGGAAGACGCATGGAAAGATGTACAGAGACGAGAAGAAGACATGAAGTGAGATAATGATGTTGGATGTGCAGGATTAACATATTTTAATATGTGATATCAGAAGAACGCAATGATGAACAAGAGTGATTGTTTCGCTGATGAACATCTTATGTATTGACCTTGGCTCAGTGACAGTGAGGTGGTGCGCTTTGTAGCGGAAATTGGACATCTCCTAACCAATGCGTGATAAAGTGTCTGATTTTTAGCTCAATCGGTCTAAATAAGCCAAAACGGACTAAATTAGCTCGAAATGCATTTGTGTCCAACCTGATTAGATGGATATTTCAAGCCGAAGAAGAATCTAACATTTGAAAGACATATGTTTCGACAAGCAACTCAAGACCCAGGTGAGAGTATTGATTCTTTTGTTACCAGGCTACGCAAGTTAGCGGCTACGTGTGAGTTTGAAAATTTAGCCGAAGCCATGATCTGTGATCAAATAACTGACAAATGCTCTTCATCACAGCTGAGACGTCGTTTATTACGTCAGACAAATTTAACATTGGAACTTGCCCAGAGTATCGCTAGAAGTATGGAAGCTGCAGATAAACATGCATCTGAAATGGAAAATGGTGTAGGGGCTAGTAAACATGCTTCTGTAAATGCTGTTCACCACAAAACAAACAAAAGGGGTACTCCACCATGTAACAGGCAGCATTTTCCACAGCGTTCACAACGCCAATGTTTTCGGTGTGGACATACATCGCACATCGCAAAAGACTGTACATATGCAAAGGAGAAACAATGTTATTCGTGTGGAAAAATTGGGCATCTTCAAGTTATGTGCAAATCTGGACAGCACAAGTCCAACAGTAGAGTAAAAATGGGAGTCCCGAGTCAAGGGAAACAGAAATGGGGTAACAGCAATGTACATTTTTTACAACAGTTTTCTGAAACTGATTCATCAGACGATGAATATGTGTTCACTGTTAAACCTTCATCACTGGATTCCGGGAAAATAACGGTTCTTGTCGCAAATACTCCTGTAGAAATGCTGATCGATTCTGGTGCAACCGCGAATATCGTTGGTGCTGATGTCTGGCATGAGCTTTCAAAACAGGATGTCAAACTAGAACCGACTATGACGAAACTGTATCCTTATGGTTCAGGTAAACCATTGGATGTGAAAGGGAAATTTCAGGCTACTGCAAAAACTGATAACATTTCTGTTACAGCAGATTTCATTGTTGTTCATGGTTCGAGCGTTCCATTGCTAGGTCGTAAAACCGCAATCGAACTTGGACTGTTACGTGTGGGACCACAAGTAAATGTGCTCACAGAAGAGTCTGATATTGTCAAAAAGCACAGTGCTTTGTTTTCCGGGTTGGGAAAATTGGAAAATTTCCAGGCCAAGATTCACGTGAACCCTGATGTGAAACCGGTAGCCCAACCACTACGACGCTTACCGTTCAACGTTAGACAAGCAGTGTCTGACAAAATTGCAGAGTTGGAGCGTCTCGAAGTTATTGAGAAGGTTAAAGGCCCAACACCATGGTTATCACCCTTAGTAGTTGTTCCAAAACCAAACGGCGAAGTGCGCGTTTGTGTCGACATGCGCAGAGCCAATGAGGCAGTTATTAGAGAGAGACATCCAATACCGACTATTGATGAAGTTCTTAATGACATGAATGGGGCCACAGTGTTTTCGAAGCTCGACCTCAAATGGGGGTATCATCAGATCGAATTGGATGAGGAGTCGCGGCAAATAACATGTTTTTCCACTTCGGAAGGTGTCTACAGGTACCGTAGGCTAATGTTTGGCATTTCCTCGGCTCCAGAAATGTACCAAAACATCATCCAGCAAACTCTTCAAGACTGTGAAGGAGTACGGAACATTTCCGATGATTGCGTCATATTTGGTATGACACAAGCTGAGCATGATGCACGCCTCGAAAAGGTATTGAATCGCCTAGAGGAGGTAGGATTAACCCTCAACCTGGCAAAATGCAGATTCAACATGAGTCGACTGGTATTCATGGGCCATGTCCTTTCTGCTCGTGGCATCGGTCCAGATGATGAGAAAATCAAGGCTGTGATGGAATTTCGACAGCCCAGCAATGCAGCAGAAGTGAGAAGTTTTCTCGGACTGGCTAACTACATGAGTCGTTTCATTGCTGACTTCGCTACAGTGGCTGAACCACTGAGGCGACTTACTCGAGCTAAATCAGGATGGCACTGGGGTAGAGAACAAACTGATGCTTTTGAGGAGCTCAAACAGAGATTGTCCAGCGCGGACGTGATGGCCTATTACAGTGGCAAGGCTCGTACTCAAGTGGTGGTCGATGCTAGTCCCGTCGGTCTAGGGGCTATTCTGATGCAGGAGCAACCAGATGGATATTTTCGACCAGTAGCCTATGCTAGTCGATCGCTGACAGATGTCGAAAGGCGATATAGTCAGACGGAAAGAGAAGCTTTGGCCGTTGTGTGGAGTTGCGAACGGTTCCACATCTACCTGTATGGAATGGAGTTTGAAATGATTACGGATCACAAACCCTTAGAAGTGATCTACAGTGCATCGTCAAAACCTCCGGCTCGCATAGAAAGATGGGTATTACGGTTACAACCCTACAAGTTCACAGTCCACTATCGACCTGGAAAGACGAACGCAGCAGATGTGTTGTCTAGACTGCTACGTGTGAAACAGAGTGAGCGCGAGAAACGGAATGTCGCGGAGGAGTACATAAACTATGTGGCAAGAAACGCTGTGCCACAAGCAATGAGTCTAAGTGAAATAGGCCAGGCAACCGAACGCGATTGTCTTCTCCAACAAGTGAAAAACTGTATTCAGACACGTCACTGGTCTAGGTGTAACGCCAGATTATCCGCGTACAAAACTGTTCGCGACGAACTCTCTGTGTACAATGACGTGATCTTGAGAAGTTCCAGGTTGGTGATACCAGAAACACTTCAGTCTAAGGCTCTACAAGTTGCACATGAAGGTCACCAGGGGATCGTTCGCACAAAGCAGCGGTTGAGAGAAACTGTTTGGTGGCCAGGGATTGACCGAGATGTCGAAAAACTAGTCGCGCACTGCCCAGCATGTCAAGTGGTTGGTTCGCCACCCCCACCCGAACCAATACTGTCTACGGAATTGCCTGATAAACCGTGGCAGGACATTTCGTTGGATTTTCTTGGGCCGTTCCCAAGCGGAGATAGTCTGCTTGTAGTTGTCGACCTGTTCTCTCGTTGGCCAGAGGTAGCACTGATGAAATCGGTCACGTCAACTGCTTTGATCGGGTCGTTGGAAAAGATATTCGCGCGACAAGGATATCCTGAGACTATAACGAGTGACAATGGACCACAAATAGTCTCTGAGGAATTTCAGAAGTATATGTCAGAAATTGGGGTGAAACATAGGAAAGTTACGCCCTACTGGCCGCAAGCAAACGGCACTGTTGAGAGGCTGAATAGAACACTGTTGAAGTCCATTCGCACAACATGCACAGAATCCAGAGACTGGAAAAAGGCACTGCCAAAGTTTCTGTTGGCATACAGAACCACACCGCACGCGACTACAGGTGTTAGCCCTGCAGAGTTACTATGTGGACGGAAATTCAGAACGAAACTTCCGCGGATTCCAGACTCCAGAAAACACAGCCACAGGAATTCGCGTCTCCGAGATCAATCTCAGAAGAAGAAGGGAAAGGTCTACGCAGATAAGAAGCGCGCAGCGAGGCGTTCTCCGATTCAGGTTGGGAATACGGTCCTCCTGATGCAAAAGCGAAAAAACAAACTGACTTCAATGTTTGAGAGAGATCCCTACATGGTAACAGAGCGGAATGGAAATTCAGTAACTCTTGAGAACAAGGGACGGCAGATACGCCGAAATGTGTCCCATGTGAAACTATTCCTTGGTGGTTCGAAATTGGACGTTCCGGATTGTGTGGATGACGACTCCAGCATCGACGATGTTGATGTTGACTGTAACAATCAACCAGACCCTAAGCCGATCCAGAGGTCTCGACGCCATACCAGGCAACCACGTTATCTTCAGGATTATGTGACCTGAGTCAATTCATTTATGACAGTATCCAAAGTGTCCAAAAACCTAATGCGATAGCATTGACTTTTGAATAAGTTAACACTTTGAACTACTAGTGAATTAACGTTAATGGAGTTGAAAGTTAAAAGATAACATAAGAATTCGGTTCTTTATATTTTTGGTTTTATTCAGACATGGACATGATACACAAAGTTGACAATCTTAATCTTCGGAAAGCATTGACAATCAGTGTTGATGAACATTGACAGTTTAAAGTTTTAATCGATGGACTATCGAAGTAACATTTACATTGTTCCAGTTTCATAGTTAACATGGTTATTGCATGTATATTCATTCAGATATTTTGGTCAGATAACTTCGAACACATCCTATAAGTAACATAGTGATTACATTCAGATTTAGTTGCAATCTAAAAGGAGGAGGGATGTTGTGTCTGTACCGCTATAGTCCGTTTCGGTTCACAGCGCGGTCATATACTTATATGTAACCAGTGAGTCTGTCTGTGTGTCGCACGCCATGTGCGGGAAGTTGATGTGAATTACAGTTGTGTTTCGAACACGAGTTTCTGAGTGTTTATTCTTAGATACGAACATTACAAGAGGGGACATCTCTACCTTGATGTGAGTGACTTCACATGGGTGCAACGCTTCTACTTAGACGAGAACGTCCCTTACCTGCTTGGGGACGTCTCTACCTTGATGAGAGAATCTTCACCTGAGTGCAAACTGTCCTACATGGACGAGAACGTATTTAACTGGAAGGGGACGTCTCTACGTTGATGAGAGAGTCTTCACTTAGCGGCAAACGTTTCTACTTGAACGCAAACATCTTTACCTGGATGGGGACTTCTCTACGTTGATGAAAGAGTTTTCATCTGGGTGCAAACATTTCTACATGGGCGAGAACATCTCAACGTGGGCGGAGACATCTTCAACTCGGTGCAAACGTTTCTACTTGGACGTCCCTTACCTGGTTGGGGACGTCTCTACATTGATGCGAGAGTTTTCATCTGGGTGCAAACATTACATGGGCGAGAACGTCTTTACCTGGAAGGGGACGTCGCTACGTTGATGAGAGTCTTCACTTAGCTAGAAACGTTTCTACTTGAACGCGAACATCTTTACCTGTATAGGGACTTCACTACGTTGATGGGAGAGTCTCCATCTGGGTGCAAACATTTCTACTTGAACGAGAACGTCCCTTACCTGGTTGGGGACGTCTCTACGTGATGAGAGAGTTTTCATCTGGATGCAAACATTTCTACATCGGCGAGAACATCTCAACCTGGGCGGAGACATCTCTATGTTGATGAGAGAGTCTTCATCTGGGTGCAAACATTTCTACATGGAAGAGAAAATCTTAGGGGACATCTCTACGTTGACGAGAGAGACGACATGGGAGGACCGTTTCTTCTCGGACGAGAACATCTTTACCTGGGTGGGGACGTTTCTACGTTGACGAGAGAGTCTTCTACTGGCTACAAACGTTTCTACATGGACGAGAACAGCTTTATCTGGGTAGGGACGTCTCTATATGTTGATAAAATCTTCACCTGGGTGCAAACGTTTCTACTAATATCTTTACCTGCGTGCGGGCGTCTCTTCCTTGTTGAGGGGGTCTTCTCCTGGTTGACCTGGGTGAGGACGTCTGTACGTTGATGAGGGAGATGGGTGCAAACGTTTCTACATGGGCGAGAACGTGTTTACCTGGGTGGGGACGTCTGTACGTTGATGAGGGAGATGGGTGCAAACGTTTCTAGACTATATGGACGAGAACGTCTTTACCTAGGTGGGGACGTCTGTACGTTGATGAGGGAGATGGGTGCAAACGTTTCTACATGGACGAGAACGTCTTTACCTGGATGGGGACGTCTGTATGTTGATGGGGAGAACATATAAAGCATGTAGAAACGTCTGCGCCCAGGTGAAGACAACCTCGCCAGTTTAGAGACGTCTCCAAGCAGGTAAAGATACTTCTCGTCCAAGTAGAAATGTTCGTACCCAAGTGAAGATTCTCTTTACCTGGATGGACACGTTCAAGAAGGGAATGCCATTACCTGACGGACACGTATCTGAAAGGAAGAGAACCGGAACGTCTGCGTAAAAATGCTTCAGGGGTATCAAGGTGTTTATTACCACAGTACTGAATGGACAAAAATGATTATAGGTGAAGGCAGCAGTACATTTGTTGTGTTACAGTCATCTGTAGGCCGGATGACGTCTGTTTATTTAAAAGATAATTTATTTTCACAGATTTTTGGGCCAAATTTTACAATGTATCCCTCAACGTATAAAGCACACCCGTGAAAATTTGCGCAAAATGATATATCTAAAATGCTCACTTTGAATCGAGCGGAGTTTAATGTTCTCATCCAGGTTGAACATATAAATCCAGAACATATAAATCATGTAGAAACGTCTGCGCCCAGGTGAAGACAACCTCGCCAGTTTAGAGACGTCTCCAAGCATTGAACATATAAATCCAGAACATATAAATCATGTAAACACGTCTGCGCCCAGGTGAAGACAATCTCGCCAGTTTAGAGACGTCTCCAAGCAGGTAAAGATACTTCTCGTCCAAGTAGAAACGTTCGTACCCAAGTGAAGATTCTATCAACATATAGACGTCCATACCCAGGTTAAAATGTTTTCGTCCACGTAGAAACGTTTGTAGCCAGTAGAAGACTCTCTCATCAACGCCGAGACCTTCACACGCAGGTTAAGATGTTCTCACGTACTGTTTTTTTACCTGGATGGGAAGGTAAATAGGTGGAAACATTTCTCCTGGCCTCCATGATCCCAATAAAAATATTTCTACATCCATGGTGAAATCTATCGTGTGAACGTGTTCTGGGGTGGAAACGCTTCTATAAATGTCTTTACCTGGATGGACACGTTCAAGAAGAGAATGCCATTACCTGACTGACACGTATCTGAAAGGAAGAGAACCGGAACGTCTGCGTAAAAATGCTTTAGGGGTATCAAGGTGTTTATTACCACAGTACTGAATGAACAAAAATGATTATAGGTGAAGGCAGCAGTACATTTGTTGTGTTACAGTCATCTGTATAGGCCGGATGACGTCTGTTTATTTAAAAGATCATTTATTTTTGGGCCAAATTTTACAATGTATCCCTCAACGTATAAAGCACACCCGTGAAAATTTGCGCAAAATGATATATCTAAAATGCTCACTTTGAATCGAGCGGAGTTTAATGTTCTCATCCAGGTTGAACATATAAATCCAGAACATATAAATCATGTAGAAACGTCTGCGCCCAGGTGAAGACAACCTCACCAGTTTAGAGACGTCTCCAAGCAGGTAAAGATACTTCTCGTCCAAGTAGAAACGTTCGTACCCAAGTGAAGATTCTATCAACATATAGACGTCCATACCCAGGTTAAAATGTTTTCGTCCACGTAGAAACGTTTGTAGCCAGTAGAAGATTCTCTCGTCAACGCCGAGACCTTCACACGCAGGTTAAGATGTTCTCACGTACATTTTTTTTTTACCTGGATGGGAAGGTAAATAGGTGGAAACGTTTCTCCTGGCCTCCATGATCCCAATAAAAATATTTCTACATCCATGGTGACCTCTATGACACAGAAAAAAGTCTTTTTTTCTATGTCATAGAGCTCAGGGTGTGGTAGAAAATTGAAACTATAGTAGCTCGGCTAGCTTGACATCAAAGGTAATTACTTTATTTGAGTCAAGAGAAAAACATTTAGGAAAATATATTTTTTTTATATTTTTATTTATTTTTTGTTAATTTTCATAATTGAAAATATACGTAAGCATCTACCATCCAATATCCCACAGGCCAGGCAACTGTGTGAGAAAGTCAATATCTGGGTACAAACGTTTCTTCTTGTTAGAGATCGTTTTCACCTGAATGCAAATGTTTGTACCTAGATCAATCCCAGTAAGCTCAGATATAATATCACGGAGTACCATCTTGGTTTACCAAGATTGTACCTGGATGAGAACGTGTACATGTACACCTGGGGACAAATGTTTCTGCTTGGATGACAACGTCTTCATCTGGGTGAAAACATTTCGTTGGATGAGAATGTACCGTATTTACCAACGGACGAGAACGCCTGCATGAAGTTACCTGGATACCGACGTTACTTAGACGAGAATGCCGTTACCTGAGTGGAAATCTTCATATGGCTGGATAAGAACGTTAAGTACGGACGTTTTTCTTTATACTTCTCTTTAGTTACCGTATATCCCAAATAACGTAGTATGTACAAGGCTGGAAACGTTTCTATCAAGTGAACGTCTTCTGGGGTGGAAACGCTTCTATAAATGTCTTTACCTGGATGGACACGTTCAAGAAGAGAATGCCATTACCTGACTGACACGTATCTGAAAGGTAGAGAACCGGAACGTCTGCGTAAAAACGCTTTAGGGGTATCATGGTGTTTACATCTTCATTTTATCCAGCCAATTTCTACGTCCCCACTTCGAACCTGCCTTGATTTATCTGACCCCCTTCAATGTTCAAATAACTTATAAATAGACACGAGACGTCACTGACCTCGAAAGCATTTGAAATTCGAAATGGGTCGCACAAGAGCGTTATTGATTGGCTGACCTAAATTGTGGGCACCTTATTAGGAGGAAAGACGCCGCTATAGAGGATGATGTCACTCTACGTGACTTCACTGACCTTCACTCGCAATCGATGTGTACGTTCTGATTGGTTCTTCTGCCGTTAGAAGGTGAAATTTACACCTCGGATTTTGAACGCTGAAGGGGTCAGATAAATCAAGGCAGGTTCGAAGTGGGAACGTAGAAATTGGCTGGATAAAATGAAGATGGGTGTTTATTACCGCAGTACTGAATCGACAAAAATGATTATAGGTGAAGGCAGCAGTACATTTGTTTTGTTACAGTCATCCGTAGGCCGGATGACGTCTACGCTCCTGGGGACACTTTCATGAAACTTCGTACGCAACATTTTTGCGTATATTTTGCGTATTCAACTCCGTAAATCAAAATGGACTTTCACTAAACTTCGTACGGTACGAATTTGCGTAAATCTGTGCGTAAATCTACGGCAGCTTCTGAGGTGGCGTACGAAAATTTTCTTGCGTAAATTCGGTTTGTTTACACCACGTGACTTTCGGCGATGAACGTACAACCTCATGACCTGCCGTTTTCGGTTAAATACCTTTCAAATTGTGTCCCCAGTTGACTTTCAAGTTATCGCACTGACAATCTACATTCCGTGTCTTTGTGTAGATCTCAGTTTCATTAAAATGGGAACCAGCCGTATGTGAAGAATGCATCAAGACTATGTCATAGGTGGCGAAAACTGGCCTCTGGGTCAAGTTTTAATGGCAAAGAAGCAAATTCGCTTCTTTCTTTCGTCAATAAATTAATAGGCGAGTCCCGGTATGCAGATACATTTCAAATCACTGGTGTGAAAGTTCTCCTGGGCTAAACACAGACACACAGTAGACATCAAGAGTTAAATACCAAATACATGTACAATCTAAGCCATGGTTTAACAATTGGGACTGTTCATATGAATACCATGAGGGTATAACTATTACATGTTGTTTATTGCGCAATTATTCCAATACAAGAACAGAAGCATCAGGTCTGGAATGGCAGCTGCCAATCCATCAACTTAAGAGTGTCCTACTCTGAATACCATCCTAGGACAGAATATCTGGATTTAGATATTGTCTGAGGCTCTGAAATTGTGAACTATTTAGTCTATCCTATTAAGACACTCACCCATGCAAGCCCGCCTTCAAGTCGGATTAAATGTAAACAACTTCCATGAGACACATTTCACTGTACAGAACTGAGATCTTGTTGAATGACAGCTTGTGAATTTTGAGTTGACGAAATTTGATTGGTCACATGCATCCTCGCACCAGTATACCAAATGCCGTACGTACTCTCTTGTACGTTTCATTCATCTTCGGATGTCAGGATTGACTCGACTCGAACTGCCATATATGCCATCATAGGCCTATGATGGTTTTGATATTCAGGTTGAGTGTCCTAGTCCATAAATCAAAACATTTTATTGCCATGAAAATATCAGCACCAACTTTAACGAAATTAGAGCATAAATGAACAAAATTAAGATAGGTTTTCAATGATGACAGTAAGGCAGTAATTCTATTCTTGCCATCAAATCCATAGGACTGACAAGTATCACTGTATCGTATTAGTACAATGTATCTAGGTCACTCTGCAATCCGCATTTTCTACCTTAATTTTTGGACAAAGGATTCTCACCGACAGACTGACGGGTACACTGACACGGTCTCTCCACTTAAATTTGTGGATTGTAGTATCCCTCCCTTCAGTATGGAATATTTTTAATCAATGATAAATTGCCAAAATTATCATCAATGTAAGAATATTAGTCCTTTCTTGAAATAGATAATTTGATGTATACATGTATTTCCATATTTGCAGCAGTTATCAATGATTTAAAACCCTAGGCTGTAGATATAGGCAGGAGAGGAAGATTAGGAACCACACTGGGAGTCATGTGTCAATGCACCTATCGAGTTGCTGTTGCAGATTCATTGTCTAGAAACTGAAGTGAAAAAGGCGGCTTATTGTGATAAACCTGCATCAGTTGGGTTGTAATTGGATCTTGCATGTCATGGCATTTCCTATATAGCCTCAGGTTATTAAAGTGACTGACAATATTGGGTCTACTATCAGAAACTTTCCACTTTATTTTGTCATATGTGTTACCACTGAACCAGTTTTGATAGTCTTTTGTGATGTTTCTTTGATGTGTCGGAGCCCCGTCGAGCTTCCGGGGATTGATCTGGGATGTCATCCTGCACACCGCAGGTCATGGTAAGAATAGGCCTCAGCTCCTCAGGCAGCTTGTCGTAAGAGGCGACTAACTGAGGCACCCGTGGGGTTCCTGGGTGTGAAAAGGAATAGGACCCCACTCATGTGGTTCCCGGGTGTGAAAAGGATATATAGTTGAAAGCGACATTAGATCATATTCACTCACTCACTCACCCTTGATGTGTCGGAATTATAATATACCTGTACTATTGAAGAATGCTTTCCAGAGATCCACACTACGGTGGCCTTATGGTTAGGGTGTTGGCCTTGTAAGCGGTAGGTACTGGGTTCAATCCCAGGCCGGGTCGTATCAAAGACTTGAAAAATGGAACTTGTTGCTTCCCCAGGCCACTTACGCTCAGCATTAAGAGGATAGAACAAGGACTGGTTCGCTCGGTGTTCGTATAATGTGACTGAGTAGGGTGTCATATCTGCCTAAGACATGATATTTCGGTCGGACAGCACTATAAAATGGCAGCATTAGACAGGTTAGGGGAATCCCGCTCTCTAAAATGGAGGTAAAAAGGGCCATTTTCGCTCAATAAATCAGTTCACATAATGAATTCAGCAAAATTCTCTTGAGGCGCATACAGACATATCTATCCGCATTAAATGGTAGTAAAAAAGTAAATTGTCATCTATCAAATTTGCATAATAATAGGCCAAACATCCTTCGCGCTGTTTAAACAACATTGACTGGTTCTTCACATGGCAAATTAATGTTATGACATGGAACAATAGATAAATCAATGTGCCTGAAATTTTGATGCATTGGTTAAGAAGGAATCAGAAGTTATTGAGCAAAAACGATCTTTTTTGCCTCCATTTTAGAGAGTGGGATCGCCTTTACCTGTTAGATCTGCTCAGTTGTAAACAAGTAGGTGAATATATACACAGTAAACATGAATTGCTTCTGTTCCACAACCATATGCATGTGTGAGCCAAGTTTGGGATTCCCAGGTATAATCATTCTTGAGATATTGTGTTGAGAACAAAAGACAGACATATGTACGTGATGACACTGTCCCAAAGGGGTCATTCAAGCATTACGTTCGTAAAAAATTTGATTTTTTTACCCCCTCCCATATGCAAAATTTAACCCAGCATACATAGAAAAAAATAAAATCCGATTATTACACCGCTGCGTATGTAATACTTGAATGCACCCAAAGCCAAAATTTAGGCCATGCACAATAATATTTTTCTTTCCATTAACCCTACCTACACATATATTTTGCAATCAATAAAGAAGTTTGGGTAGGCATTTTTTTTTATGTCTGTTTTTCAGCAGTACCCCATGAAATCCTATACAAAAGGTAAAAAATTAACAAAGAAAAAGTAATGAAAGAAAAGAAAGAAAAAAAACACCTGCCAACCTACCTACCTACCCAATTTTTCTAAAGTTAGTTACTGGAAACACAAATATTATTGTGGATGGCCTTAGCAGTAACCCTTGACCAGATGCATATGTGTTGTAACTTTGGAGATCCTCAGGCTTGGAATAGTCATTCTTGAGATATTGATAGATGACAATTACAAGTGTCTAGTCCGTCATTCATATTCAGCCGTCGTCCATTAAAGAATATCCGCATCCGTAATCCAAAGACCTAATTCATATAATAGATTTAGCACCAAATTAAAAGAATACATCATAGTATACATAACACTAGGCTACTTTCCTGTAAGAGAGAAGCAGTCAACAGTTTTCAATGATGCCAGCAAGACATCATGATGTCTTTGTGTGCATTGTTACTGTTTACATGAACACCAAGGTCAATTTTGCAGAGGGGTGAAAAACCTGGTCAGTTTTTAAATGAATGTGCACACGTAGGCTACAACTCAATCTACAACATTTCGGAGTCGAGATTCATCCACACATTTCTCAAACTTTTCTAAAACAGGTACATGTACTATTTTAATTCTTCACATATCAAGTTAAATACTACACTAGCATTCCATTAACCAGAAAGGCATGTTATGTCATGTAGATAAGTGACCAATCAAGATAGGCGCTAAATGGTATCTTGCAAACTCCAAATATGGCAATTGGTTTAATTGAAATGGGAAATGTATACATGTATTTCCTTCGAACATTTCTGCTGTCTGGGTCTCTGAATATGGACCACAAAATATCCATAGAGCTATGACATTACCAAACCTTATTCCAAAAGAAGACTGATCACATTTGGTCAAGGTGAGTACATCATCATGTGCATGTAGAGCTCAACTTTGTGTGTGAAGATGGTAACTTTAGGAATTAAAATTGATCATACATCTCAACCTTATAGTTGCAGCACACTTGAATCTGCCATTTTCACATTAATCCTCAGACAATATTCCATTCAGTGTATCTGTGAATTGACCCACGACTTCAGCTGATCAAGTACTGGTAGTATAATTTCAATTTGCCCTATCTTTTAACCCAGGACAATATTTTGTACTGGTGATATCAAACCTAATTCTATACATGTACAGTATTCAAAGAAAGAGTTATTATGCTTAGAATAAGGTATAATTTGGCGAATATTACATGGGAATATGCCAGCTATCACCAGTTCAAAATAGTGTCCGGGATTGAGAGATGGGGCAAAGTAAAATTGCACTAGCTGAAATCAAGGATCAGTGTATAGACAGGCTCTTCTTTTTTATCTCAATAATGTGCAACTGAGCTATTGTATTGACTAATTCTGTTTGTTTCATTTTTATCAGACATATGTGTTTTCTTGTTTGGTCTTACATTGTCAGTGGTGTGTAAAATAATCTAGCTGTTACACTGAGTGAATGCAGAATGTCTGCAGGCCTGACAATTTGTTGGTTGCAGATCTTACAGATTCATGCGAACAGGGCCAGGAGATCAGTCTTGTATCCTACAAATTCCCTGCTTCTGATAACATTTTTTAAGCAATACCTGAAAGTGTCATTGTATGGAAATTTAAGCTAGGCCAAACCACTTGCTTCTAAAACTGAGGTTTATGTTTCTTCTTCAGCCCCAGACATTGTACTGCATGTGTCCAAGGTTGAATAAACATGCGTTGTCTTTGAAATGCAGTCCATAATGGGGATTTGTGTTTGTCAGACTAGAAATGGTGTGAAGAATAATTATTCCAAGAAAAATGTGTAAAATCATGCGTAGATACTTCTATGTGAAATGTCATATTCCCATAGCTCTGTAAGATGATATTGCCTCTGTTAAATGAAATAGGATTTGTATGGATTTTTATCAACCCTATTATATCCTACTGTGAAAATCTGGAGCAAATCTATAGTGAAACTTTCAATTATAGTCAGTCACAGGAGTTGGTGTTATTCAGAATGCCCATTGCAGCAATAAGTTGTTGTCACTTGAATCTTGTCTTCATTCTCTATGAAGTCGCAGTCTTGGACTTAGCAATACACAGTACTAAATTAGTACATTTTGCAAATTAGTACATTTTGCAAATTAGTACATTTTGCAAATAAAGGCTATCTGGATGAATGGAAAACTGGTGAATATTCAAATACATGTATATATACATCAATTATTTTACAACAACTACATGCCAAATTCATGGACACCCAAAATGTCTTCTATGTTTAAATGAGGAACAAAGGGTCAGTTACCTGAATTGCACGAGATTTTCAACACAAATTTTGAGATAATGCCAACATACATGTAGATGTGTTCTGGAAACTCAAGTAATTTCTTAGGCTGTTGGTACTGAGGCAACATGTGCAAAGATTTTCCTTCACATATTTTGCAGTATTTGACATGTATGACATCTCCTACACCATGTACACCAGCCATTATCAGGCAGAATATGATTTTGAAGGGTTGACTTCATGAAGCCTGTACCAGTTCAACTGTTCTATAAAATAGAAACTCACAGTTTTAAGACAGAATCTCAAAGATCTACAATATAATCCAAACATTGGTTGGTTAAAAATTAGAAGACTTCTTGCCGCACCGAACATTTTAAAAATATTGTTCTGCATTCTGCAATGTCTAAAATACATGTTTATTCAGGCTACATGTGCCGACAAGTATGGAAAGTCAATCTGGGATCCCTGACAAGGTCAATCCAGGTCAATCCGATTGACCATTGACCTAAATTAGTACATTTAGCACATTAATTAGCATGTGTGACAGCATTCATAAAAACCTATGCCAAAAAAAATTAAAAAATCTGCCGGTCCACACCAATATATTGGCGAGTACATGTAGATGTTGATAAACAAACAATTAAGTTTAATGAGCTTAGTATGCAACATGTATGATGCCATCAGGTTCCATAGCACATGCATAGTTTATTATTATTGCTTTATTTTGTGTAAAATGAACCGTAAGCTATTGATCTTGTTAACAAGCTTTTAATCTGAAATCGATCAATTTTATTCCCATTTCAACCTACCCCAAACAATAAAAAAACAGGAACTTCGGAATTCAGTGATTTGAAGCTACATATATTTTTATGGAACATAATTATGCCATAGTGGACAAAATTTTAACATTTTATATAGGAAGGCATTATATTTATGTCAAATCTATACATTTCAGCCAACAAGAATTTACTTTCATGCTTCCAATTATAATACATGTAGTTTCTTCTTCAGCTTTAGCCAATGCAGGTGTTCTGGGTTGAATAGACCTGTTTTGAGATGTATCATACCTTTAGCAATCATGATACAGAAAACAACCAGGCTATCCTCAATGAATTTCAATTGTCCATATTGTAAGGTCATCATATAAATAACTACACCTATCAAGCTTTGTGGACTAGTTATAAATTAGAAGAATGAGTATATAATCTTTGTGGACTGGGTAGAGTAGGTATACTAAGTTTAGGTCTAATGTATAATGGTGATTTTTCTGTCAGACTGGAAATGAAAAAGAGAATGTTTATTTGAAGAAAACTGAATTGCCTCAAACTTATTTTCAATAGCATTTTAGGACTGTCCTTTTTGTCATTATTCAAAAGTTCTAGTTTTAACAAACTTCATGAAATATGGGATGACAAGATAATACTAAGTTTGATATGATACAACCTTTTTGCATAACTCGATAGCTTGGGAATTATTTTGAACAGGTGATTATGGGAGCTCCTTCTGATTTGAAGTGTAACGAAAATCGACGAAATTCTGCCTGATGTTGTTTGGCAGGCTTTTATATGAATATTGATCTTGGATAAATAATACATGACAATATTCTGAATAGCAGATGGTCAAACTTTCAGATTGCCATGATTTGATTATTTCAAAACATTCAAACTTTAGAAACGATGACACCAAACATTCAACCAAAACAAAATTTTATTGATCTAGCCCCTTGCAAAAAGACATTGTTAAATAATGAAGTTATGGTACCCCTCCCGAATCATTGATATTGAATCACAACCTACCTATAAAACATTGTTGCCTGCTTACTATGTTCCAGTATATATGCTATCACACGTCTATGCTTCCACTGTGGGGTAATCGAAACAAAATGACATTTCTTATTAGAATGTGTATTTTATAGGGGTAGACGTGTCAAATTATTTTCGGTGGTAAATTCCATAGCTCCTAGCCTACTACACAGTATTATCAATTCAGTATTTGTAGATTTAATGTGTAATACTGACCAAGTTATTTTGAACGCAGTTGCAAAATATACCTATGAATCCTTTAGTCAATACACATCAGCAGCAATGTTTCATATTATATATGTACAATTGTACAGGTATTACTATTGGTCAATCAATATATCGTGGGATGCAGACTATCACGGTTTATACATGTAGATTCTCACATATTTAAATGCATGTACTTTATTGTCTCTTATAAATGCTGTGGGCTTTGGTCTTAACGGCATAGTTGCGCAAATAAACTTTGAACCCTTGTATTGTAAAGGTAGAATAGAATCTCAACTATTATCCAAGCTGGTACGGGTGTCCGACCAGTTATCGGACAATTTTCGCGGTTTATTTGGAATATATAAAAAAGTACTTCTTGAAATGACGTGAAAACTGACACGATGATTGCTGAGCTCGTCGGCTATCTTCCGTTATGAATTGCGTCCATGACGTCACTCCCTTCTGCATGTGCGAGAGCTATTTTTAACTCGACTTTTCAGCTCAGTCCCCGCCGTGGACAGTACCAGTTATCGGACACCCATCGTGAACAAGAATTTGACGTTGAAGTACAATGTATTTTCAAGTTTTGTGCATGACAATCGTTAGTTGGAGTTCTGTCGTTTAAGATGATATGATCATTGTTCAATTTCTATACGTATTTACTTGAGAGCGAGATCGGGAAGACAAGGTGGTAGATCGAATTTCGCACCCCGCCACAACACGAGAAATTTCGAATTTTGATGAAAACAAAAATGTTAGATTTAAATTTTTCGACTTTCGTGGCTACCTATAATTCTATATTTTGCATAACAATTAGAAATGATCTCCCCTTTGTTCTGACATATTATTGCCTTGTCATCACGAGCACAACACGTCCGCTCGAGATGCGTGTCCGATAACTGTCCTGTCCGATAACTGGTCGGACACCCGTACCGTACGATAGTGCATGTCCCCTTCCGCGTCACTGTGATGAAAATATATTGCACAGTCTCCAATCATTTCTAAAGTAAGTTTACTGTCACAATACTGAGAATTTCCTTGACTGGTTGTTCCAAGAAATAAAGCTACGGGGAGATGTGTTCAATTACCTACTGGTTTGTTCGAGTCGCCAAAATGTGCGTCCAACAACAACAACGTCTGGATTGCTGTCCACTCGGGCTCGTTTATTCAATTTATTACACCAGTATACGTCGCTAAACTATCCCGTATATATGCGGGCAGTGACAGGGAAGCAGACTGAAGCAGGCAACTGATTATATTGCCAAACGTTATCTCGTTTTGCTATCTTTTGTGATAACAAGCACCTGCTATACGGGGTCGATTTTCTATTGTCAGCCCTGGTTCGAGGCTACAACTGCACTTCCGGTATTTACGAATGTATTTACGTAAAATGGATACGGAAGGAATTTACGGAGACGTTAGTGAAACCGGCGTACTCATGTCGTAAATATTTGCGTAAATTCGTCGTATGTTCTAAATCTTGCGTAAATATACGAAGCTTGATGAAAGTGTCCCCTGTAGCAGCTTACTTTCATTCACTCCCCCTCACTTCACCGTATATCCCAAATAACGTACGGTAGTATGCACAAGGCTGGAAACGTTTCTGGTGAAGTGAGGGGGAGTGAATGAAAGTACGCCGTAAGCTGCTACAGGAGCGTAGATGACGTGTGTTTATTTAAAAGATAATTTATTTTCACAGATTTTTGGGCCGAATTTTACAATGTATCCCTCAACGTATAAAGCACACCCTTGAAAATTTGCGCAAAATGATATATCTAAAATGCTCACTTTGAATCGAGTAGAGTTTAATGTTCCCATCCAGGGGACACTTTCATCAAGCTTCGTATATTTACGCAAGATTTAGAACATACGACGAATTTACGCAAATATTTACGACATGAGTACGCCGGTTTCACTAACGTCTCCGTAAATTTCTTCCGTATCCATTTTACGTAAATATATTCGTAAATACCGGAAGTGCAGTTGTAGCCTCGAACCAGGGCTGACAATAGAAAATCGACCCCGCATAGCAGGTGCTTGTTATCACAAAAGATAGCAAAACGAGATAACGTTTGGCAATATAATCAGTTGCCTGCTTCAGTCTGCTTCCCTGTCACTGCCCGCATATATACGGGATAGTTTAGCGACGTATAATGTAGCTAAATAATATATAGCCCTCAAGAGTATGAGGGCCTCATACTCTTGAGGGCTATATATTATTTAGCTACGTATAATGGTGTAATAAATTGAATAAACGAGCCCGAGTGGACAGCAATCCAGACGTTGTTGTTGTTGGACAACACTTGTCAGGTCTCCAACTGCATCACTGACGCACATTTTGGCGACTCGAACAAACCAGTAGGTAATTGAACACATCTCCCCGTAGCTTTATTTCTTGGAACAACCAGTCAAGGAAATTCTCAGTATTGTGACAGTAAACTTACTTTAGAAATGATTGGAGACTGTGCAAATTATATATTTTCATCACAGTGACGCGGAAGGGGGGGGGGCACATGAATTATAAGTGAACATGCACTATCGTACGGTACCAGCTTGGATAATAGTTGAGATTCTATTCTACCTTTACAATACAAGGGTTCAAAGTTTATTTGCGCAACTATGCCGTTAAGACCAAAGCCTAAGGCCAAAGAACACAGCATTTATAAGAGACAATAAAGTACATGTGAGAATCTACATGTATAAACCGTGATAGTCTGCATCCCACGATATATTGATTGACCAATAGTAATACCTGTACAATTGTACATCTATAATATGAAACATTGCTGCTCATGTGTATTGACTAAAGGATTCATAGGTATATTTTGCAACTGCATTCAAAATAACTTGGTCAGTATTACACATTAAATCTACAAATACTGAATTGATAACACTGTGTAGTAGGCTAGGAGCTATGGAATTTGCCACCGAAAATAATTTGACACGTCTATCCCTATGAAATGTCATTTTGTTTCGATCACCCCACAGTGGAGGCATAGATGTGTGGTAGCATATACTGGAACATAGTAAGCAGGCAACAATGTTTTATAGGTAGGTTGTGATTCAATATCAATGATTCGGGAGGGGTACCATAACTTCATTATTTAACAATGTCTTTTTGCAAGGGGCTAGATCAATAAAATTTTGTTTTGGTTGCATGTTTGGTGTCATCGTTTCTAAAGTTTGAATGTTTTGAAATAATCAAATCATGGCAATCTGAAAGTTCGACCATCTGCTAGTCAGAATATTGTCATGTATTATTTATCCAAGATCAATATTCATATAAAAGCCTGCCAAACAACATCAGGCAGAATTTCGTCGATTTTCGTTACACTTCAAATCAGAATGAGCTCCCATAATCACCTGTTCAAAATAATTCCCAAGCTATCGAGTTATGCAAAAAGGTTGTATCATTATCAAACTTAATATTATCTTGTCATCCCATATTTCATGAAGAATAACCTTTTGTCAAAACTAGAACTTTTGAAATTAATGACAAAAAGGACAGTCCTAAAATGCTACTGAAAATAAGTTTGAGGCAATTCAGTTTTCTTCAGATAAACATTCTCTTTTTCATTTCAAGTCTGACAGAAAAATCACCATTATACATTAGACCTAAAGTTAGTACCTACTGTACCCAGTCCACAAAGATTACATACTCATTCTTCTAATTTATAACTAGTCCACAAAGCTTGATAGGTGTAGTTATTTATATGATAACCTCACAAGATGGACAATTGAAATTCATTGAGGATAGCCTGGTTGTTTTCTGTATCATGATTGCTAAAGGTATGGTACATCTCAAAACAGGTCTATTCAACCCAGAACACCTACATTGGCTAAAGCTGAAGAAGAAACTACATGTATTATAATTGGAAGCACGAAAGTAAATTCTTGTTGGCTTCGGCCTGAAATGTATAGATTTGACATAAATATAATGCCTTCCTGGATAAAATGTTAAAATTTTGTCCACTATAGCATAATTATGTTCCATGAAAATATATCTAGCTTCAAATCACTGAATTCCGAAGTTCCTGTATTTTTATTGTTTGGGGTAGGTTGAAATGGGAATAAAATTGATCGATTTCAGATTAAAAGCTTGTCAACAAGATCAATAGCTTACGGTTCATTTTACACAAAATAAAGCAATAATAATAAACTATGCATGTGCTATGGAACCTTATGGCATCATACATGTTGCATATTAGGCTCATTAAACTTAATTGTTTGTTTATCAACATCTACTCGCCAATATATTGGTGTGGACCGGCGGATTTTTAATTTTTTTTGGCATAGGTTTTTATGAATGCTGTCAAGCATGCTAACTAATGTGCTAAATGTACTAATTTAGGTCAATGGTCAATCGGATTGACCTGGATTGACCTTGTCAGGGATCCCAGATTGACTTTCCATACTTCTCAGCACATGTAGCCTGAATAAACATGTATTTTAGACATTGCAGAACAATATTTTCAAAATGTTCGGCGCGGCAAGAAGTCTTCTAATTTTTAACCAACCAATGTTTGGATTATATTATAGAACTTTGAGATTCTGTCTTAAAACTGTGAGTTTCTATTTTATAGAACAGTTGAACTGGTACAGGCTTCATGAAGTCAACCCTTCAAAATCATATTCTGCCTGATAATGGCTGGTGTACATGGTGTATGAGATATCATACATGTCAAATACTGCAAAATATGTCAAGGAAAATCTTTGCACATATTGCCTCAGTACCAACAGCCTAAAAAATTACTTGAATTTCCAGAACACATCTACATGTATGTTGGCATTATCTCAAAATTTGTGTTGAAAATCACGTGCAATTCAGGTTCATTTAAACATGGAAGACATTTTGGGTGTCCATGAATTTGGCATGTAGTTGTTGTAAAATAATTGATGTATATATACATGTATTTGAATATTCACCAGTTTTCCATTCATCCAGTTAGCCTTTATTTGTAAAATGTACTAATTTGCAAAATGTACTAATTTGCAAAATGTACTAATTTAGTACTGTGTATTGCTAAGTCCAAGACTGCAACTTCATAGAGAATGAAGACAAGATTCAAGTGACAACAACTTATTGCTGCAAGGGGCATACCGAATAACACCAACTCCTGTGACTATAATTGAAAGTTTCACAACAGCATGATTAGCAGAGCATAAACTATAGATTTGCTCCAGATTTTCACAGTAGGATATAATAGGGTTGATAAAAATCCATACAAATCCTATTTCATTTAACAGAGGCAATATCATCTTACAGAGCTAAGGGAATATGACATTTTACATAGAAGTATCTACGTATGATTTTACACATTTTTCTTGGAATAAAATATTCTTCACACCATTTCTAGTCTGACAAACACAAATCCCCATTATGGACTGCATTTCAAAGACAACGCATGTTTATTCAACCTTGGACACATGCAGTACGATGTCTGGGGCTGAAGAAGAAACATAAACTTCAGTTTTAGAAGCAAGTGGTTTGGCCTAGCTTAAATTTCCATACAATGACACTTTCAGGTATTGCTTAAAAAATGTTATCAGAAGCAGGGAATTTGTAGGATACAAGACTGATCTCCTGGCCCTGTTGGCATGAATCTGTAAGATCTGCAACCAACAAATTGTCAGGCCTGCAGACATTCTGCATTCAGTGTAACAGCTAGATTATTTTACACACCACTGACAATGTAAGACCAAACAAGAAAACACATATTTCTGATAAAAATGAAACAAACAGAATTAGTCAATACAATGGCTCAGTTGCACATTATTGAGATAAAAAGGAAGAGCCTGTCTATACACTGATCCTGGACTTCAGCTAGTGCAATTTTACTTTGCCCCATAAGGTTGAGATGTATGACCAATTTTAATTCCTAAAGTTACCATCTTCACACACACAGTCGATCTCTACATGCACATGGTGTACTCGCCTTGACCAAATGTGATCAGTCTTCTTTTGGAATAAGGTTTGGTAATGTCATAGCTCTATGAATATTTTGTGGTCCATATTCAGAGACCCAGACAGCAGAAATGTTCGAAGGAAATACATGTATACATTTCCCATTTCAATTAAACCAATTGCCATATTTGGAGTTTGCAAGATACCATTTAGCGCCTAACTTGATTGGTCACTTTAATCTACATGACATAACATGCCTTTCTGGTTAATGGAATGGAAGTATAGTATTTAACTTGATATCTGAAGAAGTAAAATAGTACCTTGGTGTTCATGTAAAAAGTAACAATGCACACAAAGACATCATGATGTCTTGCTGGCATCAATGAAAACTGTTGACTGCTTCTCTCTTACAGGAAAGTAGCCTAGTGTTATGTATAGTATGATGTATTCTTTTAATTTGGTGCTAAATCTATTATATGAATTAGGTCTTTGGATTACGGATGCGGATATTCTTTAATGGACAACGGCTGAATATGAATGACGGACTAGACACTTGTAATTGTCATCTATCAATATCTCAAGAATGACTATTGCAAGCCCGAAGACATGAAGATCTCCAAAGTTTCAACACATATGCATCTGGTCAAGGGTTACTGCTAAGGCCATCAATAATAATATTTGTGTTTCCAGTAACCAACTTTAGAAAAATTGGGTAGGTAGGTAGGTTGGCAGGGGTTTTTTTCTTTCTTTTCTTTCATTACTTTTTCTTTGTAAATTTTTTACCTTTTGTATAGGATTTCATGGGGTACTGCTGAAAAACAGACATAAAAAAAATGTACCTAGGCTGTTTTAGAAAAGTTTGAGAAATGTGTGGATGAATCTCGACTCCGAAATGTTGTAGATTGAGTTGTAGCCTACATGTGCACATTCATTTAAAAACTGACCAGGTTTTTCACCCCTCTGCAAAATTGACCTTGGTGTTCATGTAAAAAGTAACAATGCACACAAAGACATCATGATGTCTTGCTGGCATCATTGAAAACTGTTGACTGCTTCTCTCTTGTAAACTGGAAAGTAGCCAAGTGTTATGTATACTATGATGTATTCTTTTAATTTGGTGCTAAATCTATTATATGAATTAGGTCTTTGGATTACGGATGCGGATATTCTTTAATGGACGACGACTGAATATGAATGACGGACTAGACACTTGTAATTGTCATCTATCAATATCTCAAGAATGACTATTTCAAGCCCGAGGATCTTCAAAGTTGCCATCAAATCCAACACATATGCATCTGGTCATGGGCTACTGCTAAGGCCATCCACAATAATATTTGTGTTTCCAGTAACCAACTTTAGAAAAATTGGGTAGGTAGGTAGGTTGGCAGGTGGGTTTTTTTCTTCTTTTTTTTCATTACTTTTTCTTTGTCAATTTTTACCTTTTGTATAGGATTTCATGGGGTACTGCTGAAAAAAATGCCTACCCAAACTTCTTTATTGATTGCAAAATGTGTGTGTAGGTAGGGTTAATGGAAATAAAAATGTTGTTGTGGATGGCCTAAATTTTGGCTTTGGGTGCATTCAAGTATTACATACGCAGCGAGTAATCGGATAATCGGACGTACATATGTCTGTCTTTTGTTCTCAACACAATATCTCAAGAATGATTATACCTGGGAACCCCAAACTTGGCTCACACATGCATATGGTTGTGAAACAGAAGCGATTCATGTTTACTGTGTATATATTCACCTACTTGTTTACAACTGAGCAGATCTAACAGGTAAAGGCGATCCCACTCTCTAAAATGGAGGCAAAAAAGATCGTTTTTGCTCAATAACTTCTGATTCCTTCTTAACCAACACATCAAAATTTCAGGTGCATTGATTTATCTATTGTTCCATGTCATAATATTAATTTGCCATGTGAAGAACCAGTCAATGTTGTTTAAACAGCGCGAAGGATGTTTGGCCTATTATTATGCAAATTTGATAGATGACAATTTACTTTTTTACTACCATTTAATGCGGATAGATATGTCTGTATGCGCCCCAAGACAATTTTGCTGAATTCATTATGTGAACTGATTTATTGAGCGAAAATGGCCCTTTTTACCTCCATTTTAGAGAGCGGGATTCCCCCTAACCTGTCTAATGCTGCCATTTTATAGTGCTGTCCGACTGAAATATCATGTCTTAGGCAGATATGACACCCTACTCAGTCACATTATGCGAACACCGAGCGAACCAGTCCTTGTTCTATCCTCTTATTGCTGAGCGTAAGTGGCCTGGGGAAGCAACAAGTTCCATTTTTCAAGTCTTTGATATGACCCGACCTGGGATTGAACCCAGTACCTACTGCTTACAAGGCCAACACCCTAACCATAAGGCCACCGTAGTGTGGATCTCTGGAAAGCATTATTCAGTAGTACAGGTATATTATCATTCCGACACATCAAGGGTGAGTGAGTGAGTGAATATGATTTAGCGTCACTTTCAACTATATTTCAGCCATATCACGATGTTGGGTCCTATTACTTTTCACACCCGGGAACCACACGAGTGGGGTCCTATTCCTTTTCACACCCAGGAACCCCATGGGTGCCTCAGTTAGTCGCCTCTTACGACAAGCTGCCTGAGGAGCTGAGGCCTATTCTTACCATGACCTGCGGTGTGCACTAGTTACGACATCCCAGATCAATCCCCGGAAGCTCGAAGGGGCTCCGACACATCAAAGAAACATCACAAAAGACTATAAAAACTGGTTCAGTGGTAACACATATGACAAAATAAAATGGAAAGTTTCTGATAGTAGACCCAATATTGTTAGTCACTTTAAAGGTTATACCAAATGACTTCATACTACTTTGCATTAAAACATACCCAGTAGTGCTCCAAACAACAAATTAGTATTTTTTTCTCGAATAATGTCGTCGAAGTGGGTTTTAGGACACGAATAGCACACATGTGGGGGAAAACGTATTGGAGCCGTGACCTCTGGTGCATGACGTCACAACCTGATTATGATTGCGCCCTGAACGTCATAGCTCTATGACGTCGGGCATTGTTACGAAAGATTCACCCAACTGTGGGAGTTCTAGCGTGATGTCGCTGACATTTTGACGTCACAACAGGCATTTGAGCGAGATCGTAATCAGGTTGTGACGTCACAGGTCAAGCGGTCACAGCTTTCGCCGTTTTGAAAGGGGCATGGAATTGTCACACTTTACTGCTGCTATTTCCAACCATGGGCAGTTTGAAAACATACAAAAATGTAAAACAAGTCTATATAATCACCTCTACAACAATTTAGCACAAAAAAGTAGCAGATTTTGAGACCATTTTGTATAACCTTTAATAACCTGAGGCTATATAGGAAATGCCATATGACATGCAAGATCGAATTACAACCCAACTGATGCAGGTTTATCACAATAAGCCGCCTTTTTCACTTCAGCTTCTAGACAATGGATCTGCAACAGCAACTCGATAGGTGCATTGACACATGACTCCCAGTGTGGTTCATAGCAGCAGCAACTCGACAGGTGCATTGACACATGACTCCAGTGTGGTTCATAACCTTCCTCTCCTGCCTATATCTACAGCCTATGGCAGGTTTTTAACCATTGATAGCTGCTGTAAATATGGAAATACATGTACGCATCAAAATATCTATTTCAAGAAGGGACTAATATTCTTACATTGATGATAATTTTGGCAATTTATCATTGATTAAAAATATTCCATACTGAAGTGAGGGATACTACAAACCACAAATTTAATTGGAGAGTGTCAGTGTACCCGTCAGTCTGTCGGTGAGAATCCTTTGTCCAAATGGATAATGCGGATTGCAGAGTGACTGAGATATATTGTACTAATACGATACAGTGATACATGTCAGTCATATGGATTTGATGGCAAGAATAGAATTACTGCCTTACTGTCATTGAAAACCTAGCTTAATTTTGTTCATTTATGCTCTAATTTCGTTAAAGTTGGTGCTGATATTTTCATGACAATAAAGTGTTTTGATTTATGGACTAGGACACTCAGCCTGAATATCAAAACCATCGTAGGCCTATGCTGGCATATATGGCAGTTCGAGTCGAGTTAATTCTGACATCTGAAGATGAATGAAACGTACAAGAGTACGTACGGCATTTGGTATACTGGTGCGAGGATGCATGTGACCAATCAAATTTCGTCAACTCAAAATACACAAGCTGTCATTCAACAAGATCTGTACAGTGAAATGTGTCTCATGGAAGTTGTTTACATTTAATCCGACTTGAAGGCGGGCTTGCATGGGTGAGTGTCTTAATAGGATAGACTAAATAGTTCACAATTTCAGAGCCTCAGACAATATCTAAATCCAGATATTCTGTCCTAGGATGATATTGAGAGTAGGACACTCTTAAGTTGATGGATTGGCAGCTGCCATTCCAGACCTGATGCTTCTGTTCTTGTATTGGAATAATTGCGCAATAAACAACATGTAATAGTTATACCCTCATGGTATTCATATGAACAGTCCCAATTATTAAACCATGGCTTAGATTGTACATGTGAATGACTTGTTCATTTTAAAGAATCCAACTGATTGTCAGTGATTTTGATGACCTGGATTTGGTGCTAATTTTTTCATTTGTTTGATTTATTTCTGTATCTTACAGTTTCTTGGCCAACTTATATCATACCATATAGATAATAACGAACCTGTCAATTCTCACTCATTCGACGTGAAACTATTTGGCATTCTCATGCAGCTATATCAAAATCTCACTCATCTTGGGATTTCATGAAATTATGTCTAAAATAACCAAGGATCGTTCAAAATTGCTTGAGTTTGCAGAAAAAGTATTCTGTAAGTTCAAAATTTCCCTTGGTCACCCAGTTATGGCCTGGAGCCTGTGAAGGATGAAATATGTATAATGATGGTAGGCTAGAAAATATGAAACAAATATTATACCGTCCGGGTGGTTGTATGTTCATCGCCGAAAGGCACGTGGTGTAAACAAGTCTCACGCCTCGACAAAATGATAAGGTCTGATATTTAAATAATAATATCCAAACCAGCCTATAGTTGTGCACGAAAATGCATGTTACAGTGTCGTCTCTGATCACGCAAAACTCTGCCAGTGCGAAAATCTAGCAAAAATTACGATTTGATAATCAGTATATTTGGTATTTAACTCTTGATGTCTACTGTGTGTCTGTGTTTAGCCCAGGAGAACTTTCACACCAGTGATTTGAAATGTATCTGCATACCGGGACTCGCCTATTAATTTATTGACGAAAGAAAGAAGCGAATTTGCTTCTTTGCCACTAAAACTTGACCCAGAGGCCAGTTTTCGCCACCTATGACATAGTCTTGATGCATTCTTCACATACGGCTGGTTCCCATTTTAATGAAACTGAGATCTACACAAAGACACGGAATGTAGATTGTCAGTGCGATAACTTGAGTTGATAGTCAACTGGGGACACAATTTGAAAGGTATCTGACCGAAAACGGCAGGTCATGAGGTTGTACGACGTTCATCGCCGAAAGTCACGTGGTGTAAACAAACCGAATTTACGCAAGAAAATTTTCGTACGCCACCTCAGAAGCTGCCGTAGATTTACGCACAGATTTACGCAAATTCGTACCGTACGAAGTTTAGTGAAAGTCCATTTTGATTTACGGAGTTGAATACGCAAAATATACGCAAAAATGTTGCGTACGAAGTTTGATGAAAGTGTCCCAATATCAATGTAGTCCGGTGGCTTACGGTCAAGATCGTGACTGACTGGAATAAAGCACCATATTTTGCAGAGAGACTCATTTGGGCATAAGGAATGATCTCAGAAGGGGTGCCCATTTCTACAGGATGTGGAAGGCCCTTAATTTGCATAAATCCAATATGGCCGCCATAATACATACATTAGCCTCCTGTTGGCGACTATTTGACAGCTTGAATCGCCTTTTTACACGAAATTAGTTTTCTACGAGCCTGACTGACTCAACAAGAAAATAATATCGATAATTAGAAACTTTATTACCCGTTGAATATCCAATATGGCCGCCAGAGCGTCACCAATAATGGCATTATTGCTATACACTTGTATGTGTGTTTGTTTATATGCTAATATATATATCATATATATTTATAAATCCATTGAGAGGTTTCAGTTCATGTAGCTCTGTTATGATTGACGAGATCATTTTATTGGCTATTTTCTTTTCTATACATATCCAATATGGCCACCAGCGCCCCATCCTCAATGCTGATCATCGGTACTAAAACAAATCTGTTTCAAAGGATGAAACTTCAGGTTATCGTACATGTCACGGTTGTGAACTACGTCAAATGTTGCCAATTGGATTCTTCCCGGCTCCTTGCATGTAAATTAGCATGTGTAAATCCAGCGGCAAAGGGAGTTACTCTTCCAACACCAACTGGAATCAGGCTAAAACTGTCAGTAACTACCCTGAGGTAGATTTACTTATTTCAAGTTTCACAAACCGTTTCGATATTTGACACTCGAGAAAATATGCCTTTACTGTCTCCCGTAATCGTTCATCTGCTATGCAAGACCCTGCTATCGTAGAAGCTAAATTAGACAAAGAGTTGTCGAAAGGTCGAGTTGCTGGTCTCTTCTAAACTCCCCCTTTTGACAACAAGCCTTGCTAAAAATTAGGCTTACTCCCCAGAAAGAAACCTAATATTTTTAGGGGCTCTTGATGGTCGAGCTCTCTGAGACTTTCATGTGCGAAAGTTTACTTGCCGACGGGCCGGAGGTAGTTCTCTTCCGGGAATTCCAGCTTCCTCCATCATTAAAACTGGCTGTCACCATATGAATGAAATAACCTTGAGTGTGACATTAAACCAAATCCCCCTAATACTTTTAGGGTGATACACGATTATCTTACCCGGGAAAATCTGCCTTGTCTATTAACGGTGCGATTCAACAGGACCTGATATGTTGAATATGTAGACATTAGATATCGCGATTGCACTAGTTCAAAAACATGGCCACTAAAGCTTGCTGGCTAAAATCTATTTAGATGATGCCTTCTGCATTTATGTATCGGTGTCTCTCGATGGGATGTTCTACATCCTGTAAGATATAAAAGAGCTCAAGTCATTCTCTGCAATCGGTTATGGCTACAAAATTCGGCACATCAGAGGTCATCCACATACTGGACGACTTCATGTTCGTCGATGCAAATGGCGCTAGCCACTGTTCTATAGCTCTCAATACTTTCACTTACTTGTGTGAGTATTTGAGCATTTCAATCAAACATGCTAAGACCTACTACCCATCTACTACACTCAAAATAATAATCCGTTAAAATTTAACGTATTACTATCCGTTAGGTAGTTTTAACGGATTAATCCGTTATATAAACGGAAATAGTACGTTATAGTAAGGGAATCTTCCGTTGTTGTATTGCACTGACGGACTCATCCGTTACATCAACGGAATATCCCAGTCAGCAAGTAATCATTGGTCCCACCTGGGCAAACGTGGGCATGTCGCGGGCTGTGGGGGCATGGGCAACCCTACACTGGCCCCAAGTGGGTTAAGTACTGGGAAGCCCACATTCTGAATTGGGCTGTGAAGGCATCTCCACACCGGGTCGTCGTGGGCATCACCGCACCAAGAGTTATCTAACTTGAATGAACCTACTCATTTGTTTTACTTTTATGAGCAGGAAATTGTAATTTTAAAATTTATCTGCATGTATAATTACGTTTGTGATTAATGAGCAATATCGGAATTATATGCCAAACATGTCCAACTCTGTCCGATCGATAGAATTTTAATTTTTTTTAATTTCTTCCTCGACAAAGAGAAAGCACTGAATTAAAAACCACATGAGAGTTAATCAGCGCAGTCAATATCAATGCGGTTTGAGTTAAAATCATTAAACATTGGATATTACGAACGATTCCGATGATCTATATACTGAGAGGATTTTTCTCTTAACTCGGACGTTAGAGTTACGTGTAAATGTCCACTCAATACAAACCCAGTTTGCATGGGATAAAATTTAATAAATTTCCGGCTACCAGCAAGGGCCCAACGTTGAATCCGTTAAAAAATAAGAAACCGTTACAATAACGGAATATTCCCTCGATTCCCTGGGGACGGACTTTTCCGTTAAATTTAACGGATAATAAAATCCGTTGAATCCGTTAAAAAATAGGAATCCGTTACAATAACGGAATATTCCCTTGATTCCCTAGGGACGGATTTTTTCCGTTCGAGTAAACGGAATTTTATTTTGAGTGTACTATGGTTATGTATGGGATTCAACTGGACTCCAGAACAATGAAAGCATCATTTCCAGAAGACAAAGTTCATAAACTAAAAAGCCTGCTGGGTGAATTCTCGCGCCGCACAAAGGTAACACTTGTGGAACTGCAGTCTCTGATTGGCTCGCGCAATTTTGCCCGTAAAGTCGTCGTGCCCGGCAGGGCATTTCTCCGCTGCCTGATAGAATTTAACAAAAGTTGTATCACAGGCTCACCATCACATTCGCTTGAATAAAGCTAGAGCCTATGCTAATACCTGGTTTGTATTCCTGGAGTCTTTCAACGAAAAATTAATTTTCTTTCTCCAAATTGGGTATCCAGTTTCGACGCTGCTGGTATATTGGGTTTGGCGTGGATAGACCAAGAATGACCAGCACATCTGACCCATATCACGGTCAAGCAGTGCTTGCCGTGAAAATTTGGGGCCATAAACTGGCAAATCATAACGTCTCTCTTTGTGATAATATGGCCGTGGTTGAAAATTAGTTCGTCAGTTAGTAGTTGCCTGCCTTCGAAATGACGTTCTGTTCAGATCAAAACATATTTCGGAACAATCTTATTTCTGACAAACTCTCGCGGTTACAATTACAGGAAGCGCTGTCTCTAGCGCCTTGACGAAATCGCTCGTCGCATCCAATACCCTGTCTGTTGTTCTTCTGACGTCGTTCCTTGCTGAATCTTTCTTGAAAGTATACAAGCGCGCATGACAAGTATATAGAGATTTCCTCAATAACACTGGTCAGTGTGCCAGTAAGGTATTCCTCATCTCATTGTCACAGTTGGTTTCCTTCAAAGCATTCTATCATTTCAACAAGTATGCACCTTCCACAGCGTATACATTCGTATCGGCTATCAGTTATGCGCAAAATTTGGCTGCAGTACACGATCCTGCACAGTTATTCCTTGCAAAAAAGCTACTTACGGGCATGTCAAAATTACACGGCTGGATACCAGATTGCCCATAACTAAGGATATTTTCTATAAGATATTTTAATGCTATACCCCACATTGTATCCATGTGATTCTTTACTGGCAATGATCTTGGTAGCATTTCATGCATTCTTACGCGTTAGTGAATTGCAATAGCAATGTTCTTTAATATAACGATGTCTCTTTCTCCGATCAATCTGGCCCGCTACAAAGTATGCACATTATTAGCCGCAACTTCAAGCATAACATATCCCATAAACCAGTTCATTTGTTTATACTGATAATATTAGATATTGTTCAGCTCAAGCAAACCGTGCTTATTTTCGGTTACATATTTCACATCCGATGCCGGTCCCCTGTTCCACTTTCCAGAGGATGCGACCGTTTTAGCTGCCTATTTCTCAGCTCATTTAAAAACCGGAATCTCTTTAATCAGCATTGACCCTCTTTAATAGGCCATAGCTTTCGCATTGGCGCAGCCACTTCATCTTCAGCAGCAATAATTTCGAATAACATATTCAAAAATGTGTAGATGAAAGTCTAACGCTATATTAGTATGACACATTTCATTTGGTAGCTATGCATTTTCCAGTCACGGGTTTCGTTGTATGGTAGCCCCAACGAGTTCATTGCATATATAAGGATCTGGTCCAACTTGACCCAGTTTGGCATAGGTCAGCCATCTGAGTCAGTTATATATGATTATTTTCTAATATTTACTGTATACTTAACACAAAAAAAAGAAAAAAAGAATTCAAAATTTCGGACCGAAAATTCGTCAAAAATTGACCATATTTTGGTTCTGACGTAGCTGTAACGTCATTATGGCGGCCATCTTGGATTATTCTGCATTTTTCGCTAAACCTTTGCCAATACTATTAGTGTCGAAATTTTCAGACTCTTACCCCGAAGGATGGCGAATATATGATGTTTTGAAAATCTTTGGGATAAAAATTGCCATTTATAGACCCAAAATGGCCCCGGGCCCCTAATGGGCCACATATTGCCTCCTGGGCCTCGAAATCGGGGGCACCCCTTCTGATATTGTTCCCGGTGCCTCTGACGACACGTGTGCCAAATTTGGTGCTTTATTCCACTCTGTCACGATAAAGTGAAAATCTGGCCTTAAGCCACCGGACTAATGGCTGCGATACTTGAATTTGAATTTGAAAAGATCAGTATAGAATAAAATCACCGTGAATTGCGAAACCGAATGTATTTTAAATAGTTTGCTGTGACAATTGAGATTTGATATGTTTGAATCATTTCGTGATACTGTCGGACTGTCGGAAATGTGGGAAATTTCAACACAACACATTTTGTGTTAAAGCCATTTCAGCACATAATTGTGTTAAAGCAACACAATAGCTTTCTCAGTGTACCCTCCCAAAGATTAGAGATAGTTGGTTTTGGCGACATCGATTTCTATCTGAATTTCAAAGTATTTTGGTTTTTCGATTAAGGTAGCCATTGTGTCAGAATAACCATATCATGCTATGATGTAACAAAATAACAGCTATATCATGGTTAATGGTATCAATATAATATCCAATTATAGCATCGAGAATATATGATAATCAAGCGTCGGATTCGACATCCAGTAACCACTCGTCGTCAATGAAGGAGTTCGGCGCTCATAATCGGAATACCTATACAAATATACTAACACCAAACTCCAAGCAGACATAACATAAGTACACATAAACATATATACACATAAACATAAATACACATAAACATAAATACAGAGAAGTGCTTGCCTTCCTATCGTCAAATCAGTATTGCTGATATTCTGAGGGTCAGATCTTGGGAGGGAATATACTTTCTCCAAGCTCTGACACTGTGAACCGTGTTGTGTTGTTTTAGTCTACACTCACGCCAAATCTGATCAAATATAATCAATTCAAACTTGAAGCATTTTCATTGGGTGGCGTATTTTTTCTTAAATAAGGGGTTTTACTTGGATTTTACATTATCCTTTACAAGCTCTTTCCGAATAACCGCAATTAATTAACAAAAGCTAAACAGAATCCGTATTTCCAAGCTCTTGAAGACAACGGGTTTCAATAAGATTGCTCTTGCCAACATCGAATTTCAGTAATTAAAACAGCTGTTGAAAATCCGTGCAATACGTCCAGCTGAAGACATGTCGTAATGGTAGTCAGCAGACATACATAACTCATCGAACTCTTCACACAAGCTGGGCAAACGGTGTCCTGGAGAAAACGGTCGTACCATTAGGCCGATCCGATCTGTCTGAAGCAATGCTAGATCGATTGAACATCTCCACGGTTTCACTAAAGGACACATTTCTGGAGCCCACTTTGGTATTGCCTGAGTATTTGTTCTTGCGATCGAGAGAGAATATCCGATATTGCACCAAGGCATTGATCGTTAAAGAGGTAAAAGCGTCATTTAAAAAATATTCAGCAAATAACATATTTCGATAAAAGTTATTCAGTAGTTGAAAGCAACTATGGTGAACGTGTTTCTGTGACCTCATTTTTTAATATCACGGGCATTGAAATCACACTTCTGACATTCTCTGAAAAACGTAACAGCACCTGCACTTGGCTCCAGTGCCTGAGATGACGTCAGAAAACGCGCACTGGCATTCCGAGCGTGATGCTTTGCAACGTCATACTCGATCTTAGAACTTTTATCGCACTGTGACGGCTTCTAATGTGACGTCATGGATACCTGATCACGTTATCCGACGTCATCTCAGTCATTTCCCATTTTCATGTTGTTCACTAGACCGAATTGAAGAATCTGACAATATTGATCCCTATATGAAATACGAGATTTCAATACTTGAAAATCTTTTGGCAAATGTTGCAAGTGATCATGCTGTTCAGTTTACCCGAACAACTAAAATCACGCTACTACCTCTTTAAATAGCTCTTTATTTAGCTGCAATAATTGATTTCACCTGAGCTCATGTAATACCCTGGTAGGGATGTTCGATTTCCATTATGTGAACCGTATCTCCGTTATCCGTTATCTATGACCATCTGCAGTGTAATGGAGAACTATAATTCTCCTAATACAGATTGTATCTGGCAGGGGAAAACTGATCGATTATGATCGATTGACAGGACGGAACTGCCAAGGCAGAACCGGTTAAATTGTTTGTGTATATTTGTCGTATATTCCTGATATTCCTGATAGTGTCGTGTGAATTTCGATGTCAGACGCGGATATTCGTAATGCATTAGAGCTGGGAACTGAATATCGGATCTGCCGCATGTAATCATGCCTAGTATTCCGGCAGATAAACTGTAAAATTTTTTTTAATTAGGGCTCAAGTAACAATCGCTTTCAGAAGGGTTAGATATGTTACTTTTCAACATATCCTCTCTCTCCGCTCCCCAGTGAAATTTAAACCTTCTGCTACTCTGAGGATCACAAGTCTATCAGAAGATCACAAGAGTATCTGAGGATTTTTTGCAATTATTTTTCTATTTTATTACCTTCACCGACGCCACATGTCGCTTTAATCGGGGAGCAAAATGTCGACATATGTCTGAAGCACATCGTAAAAATCGTATCTGAAGTAACAAAAACTCCATTATTAGGCAATCGTATTTGTCATAACCCACGTTTCAATAACTCACAGGTACAATAGATCAATTCTGACGTTTGTCTGTTTGGGACCAGAGCAGTTACACTCTAGTGGGAGTAAAAGTCTAAGAATAATTAATTACAGATCGCTAAGCCTCCAGACCGAGGATATGGGGATGGGGAAGATGCAGATCTAGCATGTTGAATTTTACGCCCATGATGAACTCGAAATCATTATTGTGCGATTTCACGACAATCAATAGAAAGGCCTTCAACTTTTATGTTATCAATCTTACTCTCCTGTCAATCTGATGTATATTTTCGACATATACATTCATTATACAATGCTATCAGGTAAAAAGTTATCGTCATAAATTCCACTTTCGAAATGTGCATGGCATCTTCTCTCTAATACAATAACAATCCGACGACTTTGTTCACGACACAATGTCTAGGAACTGTCCCTTGTTTGAAAACGAATTTGACGAATTTTAAATAGTGTTGATGAGGCCCGGTGATAACCGATGACAGCTGTGGATTTAAAATTCAGTCAAAGTCGATTTCTCGCATTCTATTTGTGCACCAGTATGGTCATAATCAGTCCCTTAACATTTTAATACCTATATTAGACTCTGTAACTCTGGCATGACAGCACAACAAATTGATATTTGTATGCGATTAGTGTGGTTGGGGGTACTTTCTTTTCAATAACACATGTCTGTTGGATAATATGATATATATTGCGTTTGTTGTATACGTAGAGAAAACACTTTGTTTGAGAGAAAAACCGGTCAATCAACGAAGTCGTAGCCCACGAATTCAAGAACTAGAAAAACAAATGAATTTGGCTAAATATTCTTTACAAGGTCATGTCTCCCTGAAACTCACATCTCCAATTATGATACACAGATTTACACACATCTAGTTTGACAAAACAAATCGGTTTTAAATCAATAACCAAAATATTATCGGAGGAATGAAATAACATAGATGTGTCCTTGAAGAAATTTCATCTGCTTACAGCGACGTTTAGTACAGTGTAGTGGTGGAATTGAAGAAACTCGCGTTCCGTGGTTTATGGGGTTTTGACTTTCAATCAATTCGAATAATCGAATACTTATCCATCTAACATTTCTGTTTCTTATTATTCATGTTCATATTCAAATTCACTGGAGTATATAAGCAGGCTCAAACTACTTAAATTGTTTGACCACTTGTCGACAAATCTGTCAACTTTTCATCCATATTTCGAACATCGACCAGTGCCATAAATTAAGAGAAATGGTTATACGGTACTTGAAAGAATTTGAAATGAGAAGATCAGAATAAAATCACCTTGAATCAAGAAAACGGAATATATTTTGTAATAGGTTGCTGTGATTTAGCGTTATTTCAATGTGATCTGTCTGAATCACTCCGTGTGAATGCCTGACTGTCGGAAGTGTTGGAACTGTATCATGTGTATATTTGTGCGAGTATCGCTTGGAATCACTGGTGACTTTGCAGAACATTTGATTACGTGATTTCACATCTTGTTAACAAATTAGTACGGCGTATTGACACCATATATTGGTAATATATTGATACCGGCATCGGCCTGATTGCTGAGATATGTAAGTGGTGTCCGAAATGACCGTGAGTATAGCAGCTGCAAGTAGTCATTATATTACTGGAGAAATAATTATATAGCATGTAAATATGATGGCCGAGAGGGGCCATCGCGTCTTTCATTTCTAATTTAACGCGATGGAGCGATGGAGCTATGCGATGGAACGATGGAGCTATGCGATGCGCGATGGAGCTATGTGATGGAGCGATGGAGCTATGCGATGAAAAGTCATTGCGCATGTTCGTTGAAAAACAGTCTTACAATGCGAAAACACAATCGCCAAAGTGAACAGAGAAATTAACAATTATTTTAAACATGAAAATTTCAATATGTGATCACGGTAGATAAGAACATTGCATTAGATTTCGGTTGGAGGTGTTCAAATGTATGCAGAAGATATTAAAACAACCAAACTTCAATTTCAAACGTTCACCGATGCGGTTTTACGTCACTTTTGAATACGAGCATTTATGGTATAAAACTACACGCTTAAAACTAAAGTATTGAAACTTACTCGTAAAGAGTTGAAATAACCCTTCAAGTGTGTCCACAGGGACAACACTTAAACGAGCAGTCCCTGTGGACACACTTAAAGAGTCATTTCAACACTTTACGAGTAAGTTTCAACACTCTAGTTTTAAGCGTGTAAGCTATTTACTACGCATGAAACACAGCTTTCTATGTTGATATGGAGAAATATTTTTTTCGCTTCAAAGACGGGACAGCAAGAGGGTTTTTTCGCATGTAAACATGACATCTTCTTTCACCAGTGTGACACCGGAATAGGCTGGTAATTTTTTCTGCAGTGTAATGTGCTTATCTCGTGAATTTGCTGGCAACCAGTTCCGTTCCATTGCTTCGACAATTCCAAATTCACTGAGTTAGTAAACATACATGGGAGCTTTATAACGTACTTCTCGATTTTAGGCTTGAGTATGCTCATCAGCCGTGTAAACAAAATTATGTGATCTGCACGCCGCCATCAACGCTAGCCAATCAAGTCGACGTTTGCCATCCTTTGTATTTTTTAATCACAGGTCAAAAAGTTCCAAGATGTTTTCCCCTTTTCCTTGCAACGAACAGAATGAACTATATGTTTGCATTGAATAGTATATGACAAATGGGCAATTTTCAGGGTTTTGCATACCAGGTGTTCACGTAACACATTGACAGAATATCTTTAGAAAAAAACAACGTTAAAAGTGTGTAGGTGGGCAGGTATCTCACCGAAGGCATGTCGGCTATATCACAAGTTCATCGACTTCCCTCAGGGAAGATGGTGGACAGTATTTGTGAAAAGCAGAAGGCTGTACCGTAAACTTCTGCGGGGCTTAAGAACTATACGGATTTTATTCTCGGGGCATTATTTAGAATAACAGTATTGTGTACGTTAAAATGTGTCAAGGTCGTAAGCTTATACGTAAAAGTCGGCTATACTCCGCTCGTGCGGCTCTCGCACCAGAGATGTTCATGTAATTTTTCCGAACAAAATTTATTCCATCCTCCCATAACCGCTCCCCATTAAACAACCTCGTTCTACCCATCTTCACACAACAGGCTGATTATAACGTTTTGTCGCCTTGATATAATATGGCAGAATTATTGTTCCAAAACTGTAAGTTAAGCTATCCACCTGTACCGATCAACACTCGCTCAATGACATTTCTCTCATTCTCGCCTTTGCTTTATAGATTATGTATATAAAACTATATATTTTTAGAAAGCCTGTTTTCTAAGAATTCTAGACATGTTCATACGTTTAAACTTTGAATATAATTAAGTCTATCATTCATATTTGAACTTTGCTCTTCGTAAATTCTACCGATCATTTTCAAATGTCAATTTCAAGAAAAGTATCAAATATAACTGCGTAAAAATCGACAGCTCCATCTAGAAACGCGTCTCTCAGTTTTCTCGTTTTTTCTTAGTTTTCTCACTAGAGCCCCAAAACCGAAGAAATATCGTTAAACTTACCGAACACTGCTAAAGCCGGAATATCTCGCTAAAGATTTGATAATTAAAAAAAAAATGAAAGACGCGTTTCTAGGCCTCTATGCCATCCCAATTATGTCCAAATCTCGCCATTCTATGATGTACGGTTTTCGAGAAATTTCGGTTTTTACCAGCGAAACCGGTCCAATTTAATATGCGATAAATCGAAAAAAGAGCCCAGCAGGTGATTATTCTACTGTGTTAGCCAAATATTCCCCGATAAAATCCTTCACTGACATGGATTAGGGTAGGAATACACCAGAGCCGTCATCGCAATGCGATTCGCATATGCGTTGTCGCAACAAATTGAACAAGTTGCAAAAAGAAGTGGTGAACACACTATTCGCATTGCGTTGAGTATCGGTTGCGTTATAGCTTTGCGTTGCCGTTGGAATTGGGAATTTTCCATTTTTTGACGCGCTGCACAGGCCTACGCATTGCCTTTGGAAGGTCAAGGACATTATTATGCACACTTTGCGCCTACTTGGTGCTGAATTACCATACTTTATGTTATTTAAATTAGGTATAGGCATATACGCAGCCTCCATCGCAGCCAAAAGACGCATATGGTGAATGCACGGACAAATGCGTTGTCGCGAGCGTTGCCGCCTGCGCCAACGCAACGGCTCTGGTGTATTCCTACCCTTACTCTTGTCACGCTCAAAGATATTGTATTGTTTGCTTCTTACTTTGCGCAATGACTTTTCATCGCATAGCTCCATCGCATAGCTCCATCGCATAGCCCCATCGCATAGCTCCATCGCTCCATCGCTCCATCGCATAGCCCCATCGCATAGCTCCATCGCGCATCGCATAGCTCCATCGCTTCATCGCATAGCTCCATCGCATAGCTCCATCGCTTCATCGCATAGCTCCATCGCGCATCGCATAGCTCCATCGCATAGCCTCATCGCGCATCGCATAGCGCGACTTTTTATCGCATAGCTCCATCGCTCCATCGCATAGCTCCATCGCTCCATCGCATAGCTCCATCGCGCATCGCATAGCTTCATCGCATAGCCTCATCGCGCATCGCATAGCGCGACTTTTTATCGCATAGCTCCATCGCTCCATCGCATAGCTCCATCGCTCCATCGCTCCATCGCATAGCTCCATCGCGCATCGCATAGCTTCATCGCATAGCCTCATCGCGCATCGCATAGCGTGACTTTTTATCGCATAGCTCCATCGCGCCATCGCATAGCTCCATCGCGCATCGCATAGCTCCATCGTTCCATCGCATAGCTCCATCGCTCCATCGCGTTAAATTAGAAATGAAAGACGCGATGGCCCCTCTCGGCCATCATATTATGTAAACATTCAGGAGTCTGGAGTTTATTCACGAAGTATATTAAATAGATGCAGACAAAATATCCCAAGCGTCTTCCCCAAAATAACCAAAGCACACGAGAAAATTCCATTTGAATTTAGCGGAAAGTGGACATATCAATAGTTTTATTCTCTGCTATTGCCTGAAATGCTTCAACATTATGACTGCGTGGAGCTGTATAGAAAAGGTGGGACGCTATGAACTGTAAAAACCCCGTCAGTGGATTTCTTCAACACCGAGAGCTATATTTAGTTTCGAACATTAGCTGTGATTTTCAGGCGCAAAATAATGAATCTTTTGTAATGACCTTCATTCGATCAATGAAAAGGGTTCGCTGTCTCACGGGAGCAGATGACAAGAGAAAAGATCCAACCCGCAAAGCCATATGGATAAAGGGGCTTATTACATCGGCCTCAACTGGGACCTGGTTCCACCAAACTCTCATCACTCATTTATGGTAACGGTTTCATTACCACCACACTTTTTGTGTTCTGAAGTATCGAATGCCGTTGAACTCAAAGGCGACGAAGCTATAACTGGTTGCTTCAATTGCCATGAGAGCATTGACGATTGTGCTTTACAATGATTTCCTGCCGTAAATCGAAACTAATACCCGCCCAAAGATTCCTTAGGAGACCTGTGGTTTGGTGCCATCGATTTCTATCTTCAAAGCAGTTTGGTTAGGGCAGGATACCCTCAAAGGCCTTCCAATAAATGTATGTATCGGTGCCTGAGATGTGAATAATTTCAACTTGAGAATGAGAATCAGGAATTAACGATGGTACTGTTGCCGTCATAAATCAGTTTTCAAAAGCACTTTTCAACATTTGAATTGATTATTGTGGAACCACGGAACAAGCAGCGTTTAAAATTTCTCAAATCTCTCAAGCACACAATACACGCCGATTACGAAGTCTTAGTGCGGAAGGTCCTAACGCAACGATCGCTTCAATTTCGTCAATTCTTCAACTCCTCAAAGTTTTCGTACAATAATCACAACCAAAGCATAATTGGAATACTTCTTGAACCAAATGATGTAAAAGGTATACACTGTTCTGTCAACTGTTCGCAATTGTGTATCCGACAATATACTGCATCACTATATACACTGTATCACTACAATTTGTCTTGAAAGTCACAATTAGCTCAATATAACATTATTGTCCAATCAAATCTTTCCCAGCAGATGACCATTAACATCACTCTTTTGCAGACATGAGGCATGTGTATGTATTGAAACGAACAAACTAAATCGACGAATTTAACCAAATGTTTCAACATACCCATGGTGATAACGAAGGCAGTGTTGTATGAGTTCAGGACACGGCGGAGAGCATGAACGGTATTAATCTTTGAGTCCCACGACTCTAATATATAGTTCCGAATGAAACAACCCTTCTGTATCCATAGCTACTTTATTTCGCACACTCCTGATGCATAGTCGTTTGTGTTTTTCTTAAGAAGATCGATATTACAAAAGGCCTAAAATTATATTTGGAAGAAACAAAATCGGCGGTAGTTCACATAGAAAATAGTGTTTCAATCCATCGCTTTCTGGAGGTGTGTCTTCGTTCTGTCTTCGGGCCGATGTATCTCACGGGAACAATCGGATGTGGCCATTTGAGAAACGCCCTAATATACTCAGATATCATCCATTACCGCATGGCTACGTACAGAGGTGTCTACGTATGATCGTGTCATGCGTTCGTATGATGCCCAGACACTGAACGTTTAAAACCAAGAAAGGTTATCATTGATATATGAATATAATTTTGACAAATATATGTGACTTTTGTCATTAATCAAAAGCAGATGAGATTTCTTTTCCTAAATGCTTCATAAACGGATAATCGCAGTTCTCAGTGCTCATAAATCTATCTATAACAGGCGTATTCAATCAGGTCTCAAGCTTTTCTGTCTGTAACCAATGTGACATACACTCTGTAATGTGTAATGCACACGCTGTCGAAAGTTCTTAATGGTGCTGGCAGTGACCATGAATATCAGCTGCAAGTTTTAACTGTAGACTGGAGAAATAATTGTGATATTTTGTCCTCAACATTCGGGAGAAATCTTTCTGAGAGCATATTTACCACGTCCATTAAATAGATGTGAACAAAATATCCCGGACTTCTTCTCAAAAGTAACCAAAGCACAGTGGAAAATTTCATTTGAATTTAACGAAAAATGAACAGACCATTTTTTTGGTCCGCTAAATTGCGGCTGACCTGTAAACAACCCTTCTGTGGGTTACAACCCTTCTGTGGGTTTCTTCTCCACTGAGAGCTATCGAACTCGTCGAATTCGGGGCCATCTCACGTTTGCCTATAGCTATGAATCTTTTGTAAGGACCTTCATTCGATGAATGGGACGGAGTTTCCTGTCTCATGAGACAAGATGACAAGAGGAAAGACCCAACCCACAAAGCCATATGGATACAGCGGTTTATTACATCGGCCTCGACTGAGACATCAACCTCCTACACTGGATTCCGTCAAACTGTCATTACTCATTTACGGTAACGGTTTCAATGCCACACTTTTTGTGTCCTGAACCATCGAATCCCGTTGAACTCAAAGGCGATTTTCCTCTAACCACGAAGCTATAACTGGTGGTTCGTTGCTTCAATTGCCATGAGAGCATTGAAGATTGTGCTTTACAATGATTTCCTGTGGTAAATCGAAACTAATACCCCCCAGGTTTCCTTAAAAGACCTGTGGTTTGGTGTCATCGATTTCTATTTTCAATGTAGTTTGTTTAGGGTAGGATACCCTCACCAGCCTTCTTTTATATGAATCGGTGCCTTGATTTCAACTTGAGAATGAGAATTAAGAAGTAACGAAGGTATTGTTGCCTTCACAAATCAGCACTTATAAACATTTGAATTGATTAATGTTGAACAGTAACGCGAAACAGTCTGAGTTTAAAGTTTCTCAAATCTAGAGAAAAGAACACGATACTCGTCTAAGATCGTAACACAGTGACTCGCCCTTTCCTCAACTTTCTTCAACTACAAGACTCACAATTCAAGCATGGTTGATGTACATGTACTTATTGAGTACTATGATGTAAAATGTATACATTGTTCCGCCAGCTGAAACGAACAACTTGAATCAGCTGTTTTGACAAAATATTTCAACATATATACAAATGATGATAACGAAGACAGTGTTGTTGTCGGGACACGACGGATAAAATGACCGTTATTCATCTTGGCCTCGACCCCGCCCATCTAATAAAAGTTCCCGATACAACCATTCTATAACGAAATAGTGTTGCCAAAACTTCTCCCATTCAACAGACCTGCATGGGCGATTGATATTATACAATGCTATGACCTTCAGTTCATAGCTCAGACACTGAACGTCCAAAACCAAGAAAAAATCATTAAGCTTATTATTGTATTATGAATATAATTTGGACAAATATGTGTGACTATATTCAGTAACCGAAAAACAGATTTTGGGGTTTCTTCCTCTTAAGCCCGGCGCACACGAGAGCTATCAGCTGAGCTAACGGCCTCAAGTGCCTCTCAGCTCAGGGGCTAGCTCTCGTGTGCGGGCAGTTTTTGGTGAGTTTTTGGCCTCGCGAGGCCGGGAAAAAAATATCAAACTTGTTTGATAATTTCGCCTCGCGAGGCCAAATCCTCAGCGTGTGCGGCGAACACAAGCCAACAGCTTAGCAGTTTTACTGGAGCGGCCAATGAATTGCATGTTATTTTCACTCGATTTATACGCACGACTCTTCAATATGGACTTGAAGAAGACGTTATGCGGGAACTGAAATCAATTTCGTGAAACTTTTGCTCACCGTGTGCGCTGAAACCACACCAGAGCTAGCCCCTGAGCTGACAGGTAATTGAGGCTGTTAGCTCAGCTGATATCTCTCGTGTGCGCCGGGCTTTAGTGTTTCACAAACAGGTAATCTATGACAGGCGTAATCGACAGTTCTCAAGCTTTTCTGTCTGTAACCCCAAATACAATCTGCATTGTGAGTTGTGGTCTAGGTGGTCAATTATATCGATTGCTGATCGTAGATCATCAGAGAGGAGGTACAGGCGGAAGATATTTTAAATCTATCCCCTGTTTAGACAACAACGTTACCTGATCCCATATGAAAAACAGTTTACCTGCGGGGATGATTGGTTTAATAAAACAGGTTAGCTTGCAGCTGCAACTCAAACAAAGACTCGTACACGATCAATACTTTCGTGTAATATTTATCAGTTCACCACACTGAAAGAGCATGTACCCACACAATATCGACTGGAAAGCCTTACCTGTGCCCATTAGAGGAAATGATGACAGAGATATATTTAATCGATGTAATTCTGCACTGGACAGTTCGTGTCGGCGTATTGGGCAGACCTTTCTCTCCGTGACGTCTTTTATCTATCTGCAGTGGAGCGTTCGACAGGAGATTAGTTTGCATGATCCATAACATCATGTGACCATTCCATGGAGTATTTCATCATAAATATGCAAGAGTAAACCATGATATTATTAGTTCGAATAAACAGCTGGGCGATTCAAGGCAACTTGGGCGTGAGTCATAGAAGTGTATAGATGAATGGTGATATTACTTTTCCTACATGGCTTTATCTGGGTCTGTGTGAAATGCACAGGTCTCGACCCATTTGACAGTTGCTTTAAACTTCTAGAATGCATAAAATCTATCATTCCAGTGAGGGAGCGACAAAAGGGTCTTCCTGTAAATCAGATTTAAAATATATTAGACGTTATGCAATAAGAATCTGTCGATATTTTACTCACATAGGTCAGATCATTTTAGTGATATGTTGTCGATGGCGATCTGATAACTACTTTATAATATTCCTGCTTGATTTGCGTATCTGTTTATATATATTTCTTCATTCTGTCGATCATATGATCTGCGAAGCAACAACAGGCAGATAGAATAATGGTCACGTTTTGAGCAACAACACTGTTTCTTATTTTTGAAGATAATTGTAGAACAAGTTAAAGTACGTTTGACGCATACACCGAGCTGTCTCAGAACGTCTTAACACATATCTAAACCATTCATTCATCTTGCTTTCATGATGAATAATCTGTTTAGTTCTTTCGCAGAAAAATTATCCTCAAATTAGCCAATCCCAAAGTGCTGCTGCACGTGCTCATACCTACGATTGGTATTTCCATGCTTACGCGAAAACTAGTTGATTTACCAACATTGAATAACTTATTTAACTGGTTTACCATACCGACGCTGCAACTTAAACAGACCGTATCCCTTGGTGAAAAAACGGGTAATATTTCAACGTACGAACATGTATCAGAAAATATAGCGAAGAAGACCTGGAAGATGTCCTTCAGATGATCTGTTAAAAGAGATATCTCTGTTAGATGCATCATTGTTTGGGATATGTTCGGTTGGTGGTACACCGAGCGGCAATGGCTTTAGTATGGTGTTCTATTTGTGCCAAGTTTCCGTCGCCTTTTCAAAACGCGACGTCGCCTTTTGAAACGCGACGTCGCCTTTTGAAACGGGACGTCGTGTTTCGAAACCCGACGTCGCGTTTTTAAAAGGCGACGGAAACTTGGCACAAATAGAACACCATACTTTGGAGTAGTGGTTTCTGTCGATATCGTCTATCAGACATCACCACGGTTTCAACAGTCTAGCCTATCATTATAATTCCACCTCTACCAAACCTTGAAACTACAGTTGCGAAAAGAGAAGTTATTCCTTGTCTTGAATGCGTCGATAGCAGTCAATTCAGCGTTGTATCAAACAGAGAGGCGAAAAGTTTTCAAGACGATTATCTTTAAATATGAAGTCCATTTGTTAGAAAATTCGAAAGAGGAAGTCTAGGCTGTTGTGGCTGAATACTATGCCTAATCATTCTGACAAACCTCATAACTATACCGAATTCCCTTTAGCGGATAGCAATACTGGCTCATTGTTGAGAGGGAGCGAGAGGAGAAGGAAACAAATTATATAGTTATATTAGGTCGTACAATTCGAAATTGGAATTCAGTCTACAGAGTGAGGTATTTCCTGCACCAATTCTGGCAGAGCGTTAATTACAGGACACAAGCACAATATTGCATACATATGACACCTTCTGAACGATCTATCCAAAGGTTGTGACGAAAATATACTTCGTAATTACAGAAGTGTTGTTGCGGTCAGATGTATTCCTGCAAGAAGTAAACTGGGTGTATCACAGTACACTCTCTTGTGTTGGTGCTTGGGTATAGCTATAGACAATCAATTAATCGAAACTGGCAGCAAAATTTAATTTTCGAAATTTCAATAAAAGGAGACATCAAAGGTATAATTCTCTTTCATAGATATATTTCTTTTCAACATAACACGTCCTTTAGAAAATACGGTGAATATGGGATGTTTGCTTTTCGTGGAGAAAACACTTTGATTAAGCGAATGTAGCCGCCGAAATAATGAATCAATACGAATAATCGCATCCTGCAATTCTTGAACCATTCTTGACGTCCTTTGCACTCATCATGTCTCTCTGACAGCCATATATCTCCACAACAAAACAACAAAAGTCCGGTTACTTAGCTCCATTGGTGAAGACGAGGGAATTCACCAGCTGAGGACACAAGGCATTCTATTATATCGTTCGGCGATGCAAGAACACAGAAGCAATCTCGCTGGCATAATCCAACGGAAGTTCATGATTTCACCATCCATATTTCAAAATGGCGCCATGTTGGCTGAGGTTGTATTGTTAGACCATGGTAAACGTGGAATTTATTTGTGTTTTATAGGCGGATACCGTGTCTGTGACAACAACAGGTTGTGATTTAAATGAATTAATCGAAATAATCGGCGGAATTAAACAGTAAATATGTGTCTATGTTAACTTGGTTAAGCTAGATTTGAGCCAACATATGCCTTCGACACGGAAAGTCCTACATCTTGGTGTCCGAAAGTTTTTGGCTATCAATCCAGTAAATCTTTTCTCGGAGGAAGAAATTCCGCTGTTTCTATGACTGTTATTCATTTCCAACTCAAATAGAAATCTTAGCGATGGTGCCATCTTTGGGGTATGTGAATAGAGTAGACACTCTGTTTCACCATCATCAAGAGAAATACGTAATGCTAGTTACCACTCTCTGAGATATAAAGAGAATGAATTCCTGGAATATCGCGAAAACTAAATATTTAGCAATTTTGCTGTGATAACCCATCATTTAAGAGTACTTCTCGTGTCTGTGAGGCGATCTCTGACAGATGTTGTGTCTGCCAATGTATCAGATACATGAACTGATTGCAAAGATATGTTACACAATAAATCTCTTCCGATACTCACAACCCAGTGCATTGTATTTTCTGAAGGCCCAGACACAATATACAGATTAATTTTATCGCATTCCGACCGTGCCGTGAAACGTTTGTCCAGAAAGTCTGAAACATTAGTTTGTTAAGTACACATGTAATGAATTCAGCGTCCATAATCTGGAAAAATAATTGTTTGGTATCCGTTATGTGAAAATGCTATTGACCGTATTCTTGAAAGCAGCTTTCATAGCTTCTCGTCGTTTTCAGTGATGCCAGCAGGACCACATGACAATGTTCACATAATTTGTATCTATCCTTCAACAAGTGAAGAATATCAGGATATATTATTCTTTCTACTAAAATTCCCCACACGTGGTTTATTGGGAATTGCTCTCAATTACTTCTAAAATCTTTCTCCACTTGCAGAATCGACCTACAACTTCAAGATAGGTAATGATAATAACCCGAACAATGTTGAATCACTTATGTTGAATCGCTATAAAATAATTTTGTTGAAGATTACAGAAAATATATAATATTAATAAATAGATTATATTGCTGTTAATATTGTGGGTCTCATGACAGCTCACTATACGTCACCATAAATCTCCATAAATTGGAGCGATATGAAAGAGGTGGGAGAAATTGACGACGTCTGGCGACCATAAAGCAACCATATTACTCTACAGGAAAGCTTCCCTAGGCACCTCACATTCAGACCGGAGAATACTGTTGTGATGACAGATCAGTTCAAACAAATGACCCATCTGATGAGCATTGAGGACGTCTGATGGAGTAAACTCCCCAACATGGGGTAAATATGGTAAATGCAAGGATATCCAGAAAACCAACCTGCAATGCCCGACATCGTAAGGCTTAAATTTCCCACCAAAACAATAAACCTACATATATTTGTCGACTGAGATGTACAGAGGGTGGGCCTCTCGGACTAAAAGTCCACCAGTAGAATCCTACCATATACAGGTAATAAACTGGAGCGATATGCAAGGGGTGGGGAAAATTGACGACTGAAAAGAAGCCCTATCACTCAACAGGAAAGCTTCCCTCGGCACCTCACATTCAGACTCGCGAATATGGTGAATTGTCGAACGTAGCCTTAGTATCTCAGCCGCGCTTTTATTACGGGTGTTCATGTGGAGACTATGAAGTATCCACACTTCCCCTAGCACCGGCTTAAACGGAATTAGATATGCTAGATCGACAGCTGGGATGTCGGCAGTTTTCAGTTTTCAATGATGCCGGCAAGACATCATGATGTTCCAAAAATATCAAATCAGTATCGCTGATCAGTATTCTTAATCCATAATATTCGTTGTGAAGTCGTCATCTAAAGAATGATGTATCTCAGTCACGCTTTGATTGTGACTGTTCATATGAGTACCATGAGGATCTTGAAGTACATGGGTTAATACGGCCCCTAGCCCCGGGTTGACCGTTGGGCTGCATGTCCTAACCTAGACCGGATTCTATTCTACAACATCTGCTATTCGCAGTTCAATGATATGGTCAAGATACGGGTATCAGATCCGACATTAATTAGACCTTCGTCGTCATAGATTTTCACGTCAATGATCGAAACACATGGCAAACGGTCGCCGATATCAGATGACAACTCTTTCTATCAGTAGGACTAATGCCAGCTTGTGAATGTATGATCATATTAATAAAACATTGGATTTGTCAATGCCAGTTGTTTTTAAGGTTGTTCAGGACTCAAAACTTTGTTCGGTGACCTACCATTATATTTTAACTGCTGATATCTGGGGTGTTGTCAAGCAAAATAACGTTAAATGACAATGGGGTCTTCGATCTAGATTTTTCCGTATAGGCGTCCAAACACCAACATGTCAGTAGATTTGGGACAGAATCAGTCTAAATTCATTTTGCTCATGTAAAGCCGCACTAATACCACAATGTTTGAAACTTTCACTTTTTTAATTAAAAAGGCCAGGTGGTTTCACGATTATAACAGTATTGTTATCGTGAATATGTCATTTATATAAAAATTTCAAACATAATCAAGTTTTCGAACTGTAACAATCACGTGTTACGAATACAAAATCAGTTTTAAGAAAAAAATTTACCCGGTGACTTATTACATCTTTTTTAGTAGTGAATCTCCTACATTGCGTCGATTAATTTATAAAATAAAAACATGGTGCCTTCGATCTACTTTTTTTTGTACAGGATTTTGAACATCCATACCCTCATTATCTTCAGAGATCTGTGACGTCAATTTTTCCCCCTCGCTGGCCTCTTTTGCGTCGGGGGAGGAAAATGACGTTACCCTGTACGACCATGACGTCGCAACGTTGTTTGAGTCCCAAACCACCTTAACTGTGTCATTGATTACAATAATATACATACATGGGTGTTGGTCTGCTCTCAAACATGTTATTGTCTAAGAATTTGGGAGGGTGATTATGTAACACGGTTATCACTGCAAATTCCTGCAGCAAGGCAATTTCTCTTGGTGTTGTATCAGCAGTATAGATATATCATTTTTCTGAATTTCTTAGGAACCCAATACAGAGAAAGAAATTTCATACTGTTTGTCGTTCCTACCGCAAGTAACAAATGGGAGGAGAGCAGTATCTCTGGTGTTCACATTTACTAGAGAGAACCTTGAAACTCCGGAGGGAAATCTGTTGAGTACGATAACATCAATCTCGAGACGTAACGATTTCTGGAAATTACACCGCAGACATAAATCCTCAAAATAAATTGTTACATAGAACCTCGACCTGGAACTGAGCTGTAATTATAACCAAAAGATTCCAGTATCACCGAGTACCCTGTGAATACAACAAAGTGAAATTCAGTTGATCATCACTGAAACGGTCATTCAATCTCAACATTAAATGTGTACAATATATGTTTGTATTTATTGTTTGGCTTATTGCTTTTACTTGTTACCATCAGTTATTCAAAAGTTGAATAATGCCGACATCAAACGAGAGAGCTCTCTTTTCATACATGGTATATCTCTTTCCAATTTCACACGTATTTTAGATCTAACGATAAACACTAACTGTTTGCTGTACGTAAAGAAAAATTTTCAATTAAACTGGTATAACCGATGAATCAATCGAGTAATCGATAATGATAGAATCCTACAGATTCGTAAACAACCAATAAACAGATGGGGCTTAATCTCTTCTAAAATGTCCATGTCTCCGTGGCAGGCATATCCCGGTGTGTCTGCCTAGCAACAACAAACACGATAACTATAGCTTGATGAAGATGGGGGGAATCTATCAGCTGAGGACACAAGCTGCTCTGTTATATCTTCCACTATGCCGATAGTGACAATCTTATTGGCATAATCCAACGGAAGTTCATGAAACCCACATCCATTTTTCAGGATGGCGCCTTGTCAGCTGAAGTTCTTTTGTTATCCCATAGCAAACTTGGAATTGTCGGTGTTTAGCAGACGGATACCAGGTCTGATAATAAACACTTTCGGTTTGGAATGAATAATGTAGAAAGAATAGGTCAATATGATTATTTAATACGGCTATGAAACAATATAACAATATTTAGCCAGAGTGGTAGGCGTGTAACAGGAGAAGTCACCTCTGTGTCTACGGTTTGGTGTTTCCTCTTTATACACAAATTTCAATATTTATGATTCTTATTCAAATGCAAAGAAATTCTGTTCGCAATGTATCCCCTTTGCTTGACATGTCAAAACCGATTAGAAGTATTTACACCCTGTGCCAAAATCTAAACAAGATTTCTGACTGAACTCAAATAGATACCCTCAAAAGAGATACTAGTTACGATTCTTTGAGGGAGAAAAAAAGAGAAAACTAAATATTATTTAGCTGTTAGGATGTGATAAATTATTATTATTATTACTAGATGTATTTCTATTGTTCTCTGTGATGAAATCACTGAATCACCCTGTTATGTCGCATTTCTGGTCTGTCGCAAATGTTGGGCATGCGTCGATCGTGCGCATATTTCATCTAAGATTCGCTGACGTCTTTCCAGAATACGAGTTTATGTATCACACCGTGACATCATCTTTGACTGGCGACCTGTTCAAAATTTTGTATGTGGTGTCACTCACTTGGATAACACGAGTACCATTGGTGCATCAGTTCTACCATATGTCAAATCAGATCATGATTCATGGGGTTCCAACAGAGTGTCTTTATCTGGTGTCCTATCGTGTCCGTAATAAATCGCCAACCATGTCTAACAATAAATTCGATTCACAAACTGATATGTTCAATCGATTGCATGCTAAACTTAAAACCCTATATCCCGGCGATCAACTCCTTCATTCAAATGACAAAAAGTTCACAAGTGTCTTTTCAAATGTAATCTGAATTTTGGCATATGTACACAATGAATTTAATGGAATCGTTTCAACTTTCCACACAAATTCTAAAATCGTTCCACAGTCTCATAAAATACCTCAAAATCATACATTGCTGTTTATAAGTTGACAAGGTCAGTGTTTTTTTTAAAATTTTGTTTCACTTTGGCCTTAATGTGAAATTAAGATGGAAATCAATTAATCTTCAACATTCATAGAAGGTATTAAATTCGTGGTGACGCCTTTCAGGGGGTAAGATAGAAAGAAGGAAATCCTCCTCTCAGAATTATATGGATATATCAGCTTATCTATGAGAAATGTTCTCTCTCATGTACACATTGGTTTTATTAACGTACTTTTCGATGTCCCCAAATGTCGACACGACGATGCATTCTGAGGATTTTGGTATTGGAGCCATCGATTTCTATCTTACATCCGAAGTCTATTGTTCAGAAACGGTGGAATACGAACTAGAGTGAGGGAAAGATAATCTACTCTATCCAATGCTTGGGATATGGATCTAACTTCAGAATAAGAGTGGTTTCTGTTGTTCAACAGGCAGTGATGTTACATGATCAATCTCACATGCAGCCCCCCCCCCCCCCCTCCACCCCAGCGTGGCATATAAATTATTCAATCTTACAGTCCAGAATTTCTCAAATCTTAGGAAAAACAAATGTTGCTGGAACATAGTTGTAGCCTGGACAGGTAGCACCTCACCATTTATGCAACGTCCAAGAAGAATCCCAATCGAAGCGTGAGATTTTTTTGTGATAAATAATCAGAAAATATATAGATGACAAAGTTTCTTCGCTTTTGCATAAATGGCACAGTGTGTTATGAGGCATGGCGCATAGGTCGCACTAAAAAGACAACCGATAAAGGGTTAATATAACAGAACCACAAAATAGCGGTCAAGTGTCAGATTGTGTGGTGTTTTGACAGTTTTTCATCAGATCTGAGTTTATCTGCTAATTTTGACAATGTATGACAAATAGCGCGTTGTACTTGAGACAGATTCACACCGGCGTGTGTAATATCATCTGTCCCGCCCCCACGTTCATGTACAGGTATTATCTTCAGGTTATGTCCCAAATAATAATCTGTCGTCTACATGTACTTATGCTGCGAACGGTAACATGACGGTGTTGTGTAAGATGATTCAAGGAAGGCACCGTTAACCATTATCTTCGACGCCAACGTCTGTACAAATCACACATTAAGCATATCTTTGTTCTGAAGTCAAGGAAGTCAATGAAATATTTTCTTTTTACATGATTAGTACTTGCCTTGAATTTCGTTATGCAACACAGTTGTAGAATGTAATATTTTATTAAACATTCAGCTATGACCGTCACGTAGAAGGTTCTCCATTCGCAAGTTTCTCTGTGTGGCCAATTTTATGAGGATTTATGCTCTGAACGCCACTTCTCTGTTTCTTCGAGGTCAAATGAAATTTTAAGTATGCCTCCCGGTACGAAGGCGTATATATCATGGAAATACTATCTACTAGAAGAAATGGAACTACTACCACGAACCAATCCATCAAGAGAGGAATACATCATTATCCTAATGCATTTAATGTCTGTGGTTCCCATAAACACCATCCAACCACCTTCAGACTTCTTATAAAAAGACGTTATGAATAGTTTCGTTGCTCTAGGTACAAATCTAGCGAAGAAGGGGTACCACCATGTGGACCAGCTCAGTTGCAAACTCCGTTGGTGTCATGTACACCGTGTGTTTCAATCAGACTACCATGTCATTTTCCAGTCCCGTTTCGTCGATCTGAAAATCTTATTTTTCTTCTAAGTTTGAAAGTTATATATTCGGGATAAATGGTACTATCTATTCGTCAATATGGCGTTTGCTTTACTTGAGCGCGATAAGATCTGTCCTAGCTGATGAATTTATGGTTTGTCACCATCGATACATACAAACTGACAATTACCAGGGTTCGAAACCACAACCAGTCCTAAACAATACTTTTATTGATGAACTATACCAATCAGTGTATGCATGGGATCGTTTTCATAAACTTGTGATATTTGACTTCCTACTTCGCCATCATCGAGCAACTTCTCAGCTAAATTGAGTATATATAGTCATTGTTCCTATAAAGTTAAGAGAACTGTTAATAATGTCGCCTGTATCGATAATCGATAGATGAAATCATATATAGCTTGATAATTGAAGCGATATGCAAGAGGTGAGAAAAATTGACCACGCCTGGCGACTAAAATGCAACCATATGAACCACAGGAAAGCTTCTCTCGGCACCTCACATTCATTGCCGAGAATACGGTGGATCCTCGGACGTAGCCTTAGTATCTCAGCTGCACTTTTATTGCAGATGTTCATGTGGAAAATATGAAATATCCACACGGGCCCTAGCACCGGAATTAGGTATGCTATCCCGGGAGCTGTGATGACAGCTCAATAGCCGAACAGCTCAATAGTCACTTAGTTTGTTGAAAGATACATTTTTTGAGAATCCAACACGATTATGTTTCTTCCAGGACCACATAAGTTTCCACTGGCCGGAAACTGGGACAGTCCCAAAAGGTATATCCTTTTATGATTCTGTTGTTCGAACCATGGATAGCAATTCGATGAACTAGTTATGACAAAAACCACTCTCCAGTGTTATAGCCTGGTATGTTTATTATGCCAGTTGAGTAATAAAATATAGTGGTGCTGTTATCTAGTCGCTGTGACCAGTGCTACCGATCCTACTAATAAATTGATTATATTGTGGTTGATATTGAGAGTCTAATTTGTCAGTTCATTATATGTCACCATAACCTCAATAAAGGCATTAAATCACGCAATGCAGCCATGCGGATGTGAGTTTTGTCTTTTAGAAGCAATAACAACATGGATTTCGGTCATAAATAGATGTGATAAAAAATGTAAGCCATAATTTGATGGCAAAAATGTTAGCGAAGTAACGTTCATTTCTAAAATCACCCCTAATCTATTGATAGCAATTTAGAAACAATTCTGTCTGATGATTTTTTGCGTTATTCAAGTAACTGACTTGTGTTGAGGGTATATTCATGTGATCGTGTAGATATATATTGATAAGTGACTGTTTTGTTGTATGGCTTACCCTAAGATCCAGGATACAGAAAAAGACTGAATCCTATTATGCCCTAACCTAGACCGGATTCTAATCCAAATGATCGACTCTTCACGTTTCAACATGTGGTATAAATACGGGTATTAGATCCGACATTCATTAGGCAGTCGTCTTTATAGATTTCTACGTCAATGATCGAAACAGAAACGGTTATTGGTATTAGGGGGCCATGAGTGTGATTATGTAACAAGAAGGTTGGGTGAGTGGTCATCCATACAATTCATGCAGTACGGCAACCAATGCCAACATTCTCTTGGTGTTGTATCAGCATTACCGGTATATTATTTGTATATGAACTTCGTAGGAACCCAATTCGAGGAACATATCTTTTACCTCGTTTGTTGTTCCAGCCACAAGTAACAAATGGGAGGAGAGCAGTATCACTGGTGTCCACACTCGCTAGAGAGAACCTTGTGACTCCAGAGGGAAATCTGCTGAGCACGATAACGTCAATCTTGAGACGTAACGGTTTCTGGCAATTACACCCCAGACAAAAATCCATAAGATGAATGGTAGTGTAAATTATTGAGCCCCGACTGGGCTTAAACCGAGCTGTCATTGTATCCAAAAGATCTAAATATCACGGAGTACCCTGTGAATACAACAAAGCAGAATTAAGTAGATCCTCAACGAAAAGGGTCATTCGATCTCTACCTTAAATGAGTACAATATTATTTGTATTTATTGTATGGCTTATTGTTTTTGCTTGTTACCATCAGTTATTCAAAAGTTCAATAATGGAGACATCAAACGATATAGACCTCTCTTTCTTTACATGGTATATCTATATTCAATATCACACGTCTGTTCGATAAAACGCTGAGCATTTAATGTTTGCTGTACATAAAGAAAGTTCTTTAATTAGAATGAGATAGCAATGCATCAATCGATTATGATAGCATCCCACAGATTCATAAACAAACAAAAAAGATCGATGTGGCTTGATATCCTCTAAAATCTCCATGTCTCCCTATAGCAGACAGATCTCGGTGTGTCTGCCTAACAAAAAAACAACATGATAAGTAACTCCTTGGTGAAGATGGTGGTATCTACCAGCTAAGGACACAAGCTTCTCATGAAATCCACATCCATATGTCAAAATGGCGCCTTGTTGGCTGAAGTTCTTTTGTTATCCCATAGCAAGCGTGGAATTGGTCGGTGTTTAATAGACGGATGGCAAGCCTGATAAAAAACTTTTCGGTTTTAAATGGATAATGCAGGAATTATAGGTCAATAATGAATAGTAAAGTTGTATCTATGAAAAAACAAGGTTTGACAGGAGAAATCCCTCACCGAGGTGTCTACTGTGTTTGCGTCTCTTCTTAAATGCACAAATTCCAATATTAATGATTTTTATTCAAATGCAAAGAAACAGTATTCGCAATGTATCCCCTTCGCTTGATATTTCAAAATCACTCGAAGTCTTTACATACATCCTGAGACACCTAAACATGTTTTCAGACTGAATTCAACCAGAACCTTCAAGAGAGGTATATTTGATAGTTACGATTCGTTAAGATATGAAGAAAAAACAACTAAATTAGCAATTTTGATGTCATAAAGTGCATTTGTTGTTATCCGTGACGAGATCACTGAATCGACCTGTTACCTCTGACCAGTCGGAAGTGTTGGGCATGCGCTGTGTGCACGTTTTGTCGAATATTCGTTGACGTCTTTCCAGAAGATTTGAAGAGTTTCATTTTCACTCAGTGGGAAAACACCGGTATGACACGAGTTCTAACAGATACCAAGTAAGATAATGATACGTGTCAACAGAGTGTCCTTATCTGGTGTCAGAACGTGTCCATAAGTCGCTAACCATGTCTAACAATGAGTTCTATTCACGAACTGGCACGATATGTTCAATCGATAGATAGCTAACTCTACCCCAGCGATCCACTTTATATCAACTCCTCATTCAACATGTCAAAAACTTCGCCCAGCTTCTTTTCAAAAAAGACTAATTACATCTGAATTTGGGTGTAAAAGAAAGTACAATACATTTAATGGAAATCGATCACTCCAACGTACCACATCACTTCCATAATCTATCTACAACCTATTTACGTTTCTCATCAATTCATGAAATGTCTCAAAATTAAACTTGCCTGTTTAGAAGTTGACAAACTCTGTGTTTATGAAATTGCCTGGTTGTGAAATTAAGGAGGAAAGTCATTAATCTTCATCATTCATTCAATGTATTAAGTCGGTGGTAACTCACTTCATTATCGGAGGGGATGAAAGTTCTATGTCTCAGAGCTATAGGGATATATCGACTTGTCTGGGGATAATGTCCCCATTCATGTACACACGATGGTTTTATGTCTATAGGGATATATCGACTTGTCTGGGGATAATGTCCCCATTCATGTACACACGATGGTTTTATGTCTATAGGGATATATCGACTTGTCTGGGGATAATGTCCCCATTCATGTACACACGATGGTTTTATTAAAACACATTTTTTGTCTCTAAGGATCGGACCATGTTGAACGCGAAAGATTTAAAGTGATACGCGAAAGTGATAAATGGTCGCTCGTTTTTTCAGTTTGTCAATCGGGAAACGGTGATTGTACATTAAATGGTCTTCGTATATCGTTTCTATAATACCCTCACAACGATGGCTTCGGAGGCTTGTGGCCTTGGTGTCATCGATTTTCTATCTTAGTTTCTAAGTCTGTTGTTCAGAATCGGTTGAACACGAACTACAGAGAGAAGAAGATACTCTATTCCATCTTGAATGCTTGGGAGATGATTCCAACTTCAGAATTGGGGTGGTTTCTGATGTTGTACAGGCAGTATGGTGACATGAACACTCTCACATGTAGCCCGTCCCCATCCCAACATGTGAATAATTCAATCTGGACAGCCCATAATTTCTCAAACTTAGGGAAATGACCCGTTACTAGAACATTGTCCTAGCTCGGCCACTAAGTTAACCTCACCATATATGCAACGTCCTAGATTTTGACACGAAGAATCTCAATCGAAGCGTGACATTTTTTGTTATGAATAATCACGCTATATATAGATGATTTGTATATATTCCACAGTGGCATGTGATGAAGGTAAGCGCACTCAAAGACATCCGATAAAGCGTAAAAATCAGAACCACAAGATAGTGGTCGAGTGTCAAATCGTGTGGAATTTTTGACAGTTTTTCATCAGATCTGAGTTTATCTGTTAATTTAGACAATGTATGACCAACATCACCTTGTATTTGAGATAGATCCATACCGGCATCTCGTTTACAAAAACTACAAACGGACTCTTTCACTATAACGTTCCTGATCAAATACAGTTATTCTCAGATGATGCTGATTGAAATTGCCATTCAAACTATACCCACATTCTCGGGAGTTGCACATATTAACAAAACATGGTTTAACGATGACTGTAGAGATGCAAATGTAGAAAAAAAGCTGAACGGTGCTTCCGCCAACATCCTAATTTTGAAAATTTGAAAGATCTCCGAGTTACCAGAGCTACAGCTCGTCGAACCATGATACAGAACAAACGTACGTGATTCTTGAGAAAAATTATGTTTCTAAAATCAATACACATACTCCTATAACACATGGCAGTGTGACTAACGTCACAGGACCTACGAAGTAGGGTAGGCATTAGGACTCCGACACGCACTGAACTATTGGAAATCCCCCTGCCCCAAGTTGAAATCCTGCCTATATTAAGATGGGCACGGCCCAAGTCAGAATCAGCAGTGATTTTCATCAAAAATCACCAGAAATTTTCATCAAAAGTAGGTCAGCTCAGGTGATATATGACAGAGTCGAAATTGCAAACAAGTTAGGCGAAACATGTCAAAATCTCTTCGTCAGAAAATTATGTACCTAAATTTTGAAATTTCCAAAAAAGAGAAGAGAAGAATGAAAAAAACTTTCCTCCAATAACCGTGAAGTCTATAATGCTTTGTTTTCAATGAACGAACTTCATGCTTCTCTCGTGAAAGCACACGATTCTACGGAGCCGTAAAAGGGACATGGAAATTATGTTTTTCAGCCCCTATTTTTTTTTAAGTCGTTATAACGACTTAAAAAAAAAAAAAAAAAAATAGGGGCTATTTTTTTTTAATTTTTATTATTTTTTATTATGTCGTTATAACGACTTAATTGACCAATGAAATTGCAGCATTAAGTCGTTAGAACGACTTATGAAGTCGTTAGAACGACTTATTAAGTCGTTATAACGACTTAATCCACCAATGAAATTCCGTCTTACTTCTGCCGCTTTTATTTTGTTAGGTGACAACTCCCCGGTGAAACAGCGTTTAGATAGGCACTATCAAGGGCAGATCTACGGGGGGTGGGGGTCAGGGGGTCCCGCCCCCCCCCCCTCATTAGACCTGTAAAAAAAATGAGAGAGAGATCTGCGAACCCTGGAATTTCACGTAGAAATAATATCTTGAAATTATATGTAAAATAAACGAATGTGGATTATGTAATCAGAGTATCTATTGATATATTAAACAGACATCTATTTATGTGGTTTGTGATCGTACTATATTTCGATGTTGAATATGCAAACATTATGGCTACGAGCGCTCCACGTGTGAAGTGTTAGTCCTGATTTGTATGTGTTTTACCAGAATGTCAAATGGGGGCATAAGGTCTGATACTTTTCAATATCGATGCGTGCTTATGCGAAACAAAAGTGAAAGTTAATCTACATACATTATGTTCGATTTATTTTGTTTTGGTGCATTTTGACGGTATATTTTCTGTTTGTTTTGAATGAACATTACACCGTTGCTCGATCCGGAGCTCAGTTCCCACTCTCATGTTTTTGATTGCATGCGTCTCTCCATTTTTCATAACTGGATGTAAAACTCCATAAGTTCAGTCTTGTTCAATCTATGAACGGCTCTCCCAGAAAGTGTCGAATTTACGCATGCAAACGCTGTGTTGTGGTGCATTATGATAGTAGGATTACGGCACTTGTATCACATGTGTTATTCTCTGCGAAAAATCATCAAAACTATAATCCAGTGTTTAGCCCCTCAACCCATCCCACCCCTCTCCCCCGGCTCCGCCGTGCCTGAATAGGTGTTAGTAAAATCCGTCTGCATTTCACATTTTTTCGCTTGGCTGTTTAGGAGTGGACTACGGCTACCTATACAATTATCAGCATGTCTGACCCATTTTTAATTCTTTGAAGTGAGCCGCCATACCGCCCGAGCCAACGCTACAAGCTCCTCAATTATCTGTAATGGAGGGTGGCGAGCAAAACAATTTTGGCGATAAACTTTTCCCACCTCTATAGCCTACATATCTCTCCAATTTATCCAAAGTTTATTACTTCAATGGCATTATCAGACTTCATACTGCATATCTAAACGCTGTTTTGAGGGCAGTTGTCAGTTAACAAAATAAAAGCTGCAGAAGTAAGACGGAATTTCATTGGTGGATTAAGTCGTTATAACGACTTAATAAGTCGTTCTAACGACTTAATGCTACAATTTCATTGGTCAATTAAGTCGTTATAACGACATAATAAAAAAATAGGGGCTGAAAAAAATAATTTCCATGTCCCTTTGACGGCTCCGTACGATTCTGCTGCAGGTCCTGATAATATTCATTATCGACTTTTAAAATATCTACCGGAATCTTCTCTACAAACCTTATTACTCATAAAGCAGGGTAAGCACTCCGAAGAATGACAAGCAATTCATTGTAAGAATGTAGATTCTCATTCATCCAGGATATGTAATTGGAATTAGTAACGTAAAACTGGTCTCTGGAAATAGTATATTTAATGCTTACGTTGCGGCATTAACCTAATGCCTTCTACAGAGCTGATGGAAACAAATCTATATATACAGCTGATTACATACAAAGTGAGTACTGTTCACTTGCAGTGTGCCCGAGATCATTGAAAAGGGTGTTGAACATATATAGGATAACAATAAAAAGTGTGAAATCTTGCTTGCAAAGTGAGTACTGTTCTTACAAAGTGAGTACTTACGACTGATATTTACAAAGTGAATACTGCTCACTGCAGTGGACCCGGGATCATTGAAAAGGGGTCTTGAACATATACAGTATAACAATAAAATGTGTAAGGTCTTGTTGATGAGCAAAGCCATTTTGGGCTACAGAATAACACAAGTACATATCGCACCTTATGTAAATCGATGGACCACTGGTTTAAATTTCAACTTGTTCGAACAAGTTGAAATTTAAACCAGTGGTCCATCGATTGAAGATCATCATCGTCGGTCCACAAGAACGTCCAGAATACTCGACCCTGTACCACGCCAGACACGCTACCCCACCGAACTGAGCAACCAGAATACCAAATCCTAAACCACACAGACACGCTATATATGACACCGAAATGACGCCACAACACAGAATATCATCCTTTGACTTTCACACAATATAGGACGTAGACCTGCCGTCCTGTGCCCCAATACACACTCCAAGCAATTGTTACAGGCACAGATTTCTGGAAGAACCCACCCTGTTCCCAAGGGCGTCGTTAGGGAAGTCGATTAGAAAAATCCTGAAGACGCCCATGGTTCTCCCAGTTTTTTCTGGACGGCTTTGTGCGTACAAAGGGGTACCAAGACAAAGGAATCATCCACGCGATTAGACCAGTGAACTCATATTTACTAGTATAGCTTAACCAAAAAAACCCGAAAGAGACTTACGAACTTGTACATAGCGACTCTTATTTACTTCTATTTATATCTCCTGCTAATCTATCATTGTTATCTATCATTATTTATTTATTTATTCATTATTTATTTATTTATATATTTAGCGCTGGAAAAGATATTAAAAGAAAACAAAGAAATGTACCGCGAAATCCAAATAAAACATTGAGTTGATGGGCCGCGAAATCCGAATGGGAAGCGGCCCTTAAACTACAATTTCAATCAATCAATCAGCTCTGTAGAAGGCATTAGGTTAATGCCGCAACGTAAGCATTAAATATACTATTTCCAGAGACCAGTTTTACGTTACTAATTCCAAGCAATTCATTGTGACTCAATATTTCGGTGTATTTCTTCAAACCATCGTCAGGAGTAATTTTACAGAGAAGCCTAACGGTATATATACAGGTAAGGTGTTGAAATATTGCATATAATACCCCATTAACTCACGAACATTTACTGAAAAATGACCCAGCCCCAAGATGTATTCCATGCCACGAAGATCTCACAGTGAAACCTATTCTGGTCGACTGTATAGATTTTAAGATTGTAAGCAGCCACTTTAGAAGATCTTTTTAGTCTGGTAAAAGAAGACCTTATTTTAGGTTGTTTGAGAGAAATTTGTTTGTTATTGAGTTTTAATGTATATACATGTTTTGGATGTGTTGGGTTGATTACATTTGGATTGCTGGGTTGTTGACTTGTTTTTGCTGGAATATTTAAAATTTTGTTTGATCGACGCTATATAGCTGAAATATTATAGCAAGTTCATGTACATGTATTATCTTTAGATTATGTCCCAAGTAATGTGATATCGTCTAAATGTAGTTATGCTGTGAATGGTAACATGGCGGTGTTGAGTGAAGATATTCACACAAGGCAACGAAAGCTATTATTTTGGAAGCCAACGTCTGTGACAAATTCCACTTTTAGAATATCTTTGCTCTAAAGTCAATTAACCAAGACGTCAATGAAATATGTCTTTTCCACAGTCAGCTTTGACAGACAAATATTCCACTTGCCAGTTTCTCTGTGTGACCAATTCTCTAAGAATTAATACACTGAACGCCACTTCTCTGTTTCGTGGAGATCAAATGAAATTTTAAATATGGCTCCTGATATGAAGGACAATTTCTATCATGAAGATACTATCTACTAGAAGGAATGGAGCCGCGAACACAAATCAATCCATCAAGAGAGGAATGCATGCGATACCATATACACCATCCAACCACCATTACACTCCTTATAAAATGGCGTTATGAATATTTTCGTTGCTCTAGGTACTAACCTATTGAAGAAGGGACACCTTTATGCGGGCCTGTTCAATTGCAAACTCGGTTCTGCTTTCGTTGAGCACAATATAATCTGTATAAGCTGACAAGATAATATTTATATCTTATCACCACGATACATATAAACGGACCATTACCAGGATTCGAAAGCATGACCAGTGCTGAACAATACCTTTACTGGTTGAGTTATACCAATCAGTACATGTATGACCTGCGATTTTAATTAACTGACAGTTAATTATCATCCCAGGTAAATTATCATCTCAGGGATGACATCGTTCTCATTAAAGTGTAATATCTGGCTTCCTACTTCGCCATCACCAAAATGATGGGTATAGTCAATGTTCCTAAGAAATACAGATAAAATGTTAATATAGTGTCGTCTGTATCTGTACTCGATGGAACAATCACATTACAACTTGATATAACCCCAACATTGCCGGATCACTTTGTTAGAGGTAAGATACATTTGCTGAAAATCCGACACGACAATGTTTCTTCCAGGAAACGTAGAATTGTTATAGCTACTACACTCAATATATTAAGGATCATATAAGTTTTCATAGGCCGGAAACTGGGACGGTCCCAGAAGGCATTTTTATTTATGATTCTGCTGTTCTATATGAGCTAGAGTTATGACAAAAACCACTCTCCAACGTTATAGCCTGGTACGTTTATTATGCCAGTAATAAAACAAAATATGCGATGCTGCTATAATTATCTAGTCGCTTTGAACAGTGATGCACATCATACTAATACATAGATTATATTGCTGTTAAATATTGTGAGTTTAATGGCGGTTCATTATATGTCGCTATAAACATCCACATAGCTATGAAATCACACAGCGAATTCAGACGGATGTGATTGTCTTATAACTGTAATAACAACATGAATATCGGTCATATCCTTTCATATAAGATCTTCCACAAAACCATGAAAACAAAAACTGTGATAATAAAATGTGAGCCATAACTCGTTGGCACATAAACAAAATGTGGACGAAGTAACGTTCATTTTTTAAATTACTCTTAATCTATTTAGAAACCATTCTGTTGATATTGACTCTTTCCGTCATTCAAGTATACGGTATATGAGTGACCGTTTTGTAGTACGTCCTAACCTACACCGGATTTCAGTCTACAAGATCTGATTTCACATTTCACCGTGTGCCAAAAATTTTGAGTATTCGGTGCGATATTCATTAGGCAGTCGTCGTCATAACTTTCCGCGTCAACGAGCGAAACAAACGCATCAAATTGTGACTCGTATCAGGGGGCCCCTATTTCTATCAGTAGGCGTATTGACAGCCTGCTAAAGTATGACAATACTAACACAAACGTCTAGTCCGTCATTCAATATTCAGCCGTCGTTCATAAAAGAATTTTCGAGTCCATAATCCAAAGACCTAATTAATATGACAGCATTAGCTCCCGATTCATAAAAAATATCATAGTATACATAGAAATAGGCTAGTTTCCTGTAAGAGAGAAGCGGTCAACAGTTTCATTGAAGCCGGCAAGACATCATGATGTTCTAAAAATATCAAATGCATTCGTCATTTGTCATTGCCAGTTGTGTATAATTGTGTAAACAAGAGGGCATCATTACTGGTGTCCACGTTTGCTAGAGAGAACCTTGTGACTCCGGTGGAAAATCAGTTGAGTAAGATAACGTCAATGTGTTGAGTAAGATAACGTCAATGTGTTGAGTAAGATAACGTCAATGTGTTGAGTAAGATAACGTCAATGTGTTGAGTAAGATAACGTCAATGTGTTGAGTAAGATAACGTCAATGTGTTGAGTAAGATAACGTCAATCTTGAAATGTAACGGTTTCTGGTAATTACACCTCAGACTTCAATTCACAAGATAAAAGTTGTGAAAAACTATTGATCTTCGACTGGGCTGAAAAGATTCGAGTATCAGCGAGTACCCTGTGAATACAAGAAAGTGAAATTCAGTGGATCATCAAAGAAACGCGTCATTTGATCTCAACCGAAAATGTGTACAATATACACGTTTGTATTTACTGTCTGGCTCATTGCGTTTGCTTGATACCATCAAACGACAGACCTCAATTTTTATACACGGTATATTTATATTCAATATCACACGTCTGTCAGAAAAAAACGGTAAAAAAATTATGTTTGCTGTACGTAAAGAATTTTTTATTAAAATGACATAGCCGACGAATCAATCGATTAATCGATAATGATAGCACCCTACAAATTCATAAACCAGAAGCAGATCGATTAGGATTTATATCTTCTAGAATCACCATGTCTACCTAGCAGGCAGATCCTGGTGTGTCTGCCTAACAACGCCAAACATGATAACTACCTCCTTGGTGAAGATGGGGAATCTACCAGCTGAGAACACGATCTGCTCTGTTATATAATTCGGTTATGCTGGGACACAGCAGCAATTTTATTGGCATAATCCAGCGAAAGTCCATGAATTCCACATCCATAATTCAAAATGGCTCCTTGTTGGTTGATGTTCTTCTGTTAGCCCATCGCAGGCGTGGAAATGATCGGTTTTGAATGTGCCTAGTCGGTTGATCACACGAATAATGTAGAAATAATAGGTCAAAATGAATAGTAAAGAGGTATCCATGGAAAATACAACATAGCCAAAGTGATAGACCTTTGACAAGGGAAATCTCTCACCGCGCTGTCTACGATTTTGGCGTCTCTTCTTAAATGCACAAATTCCACTATGTATGATTCTTATTCTTATGCAACGAAACAATATTAATGATCACCTTTTACCCTCTTCACCTGCTATATGAAAGCAGACATCACCTGCTATATGAAAGCAGACATCACCTGCTATATGAAAGCAGACATCACCTGCTATATGAAAGCAGACATCACCTGCTATATGAAAGCAGACATCACCTGCTATATGAAAGCAGACATCACCTGCTATATGAAAGCAGACATCACCTGCTATATGAAAGCAGACAAGAATTATGTACACCCAGTAACAACATCTAAACAAGATTTCAGACTGAACAACCAAACCAAACACCTTCAAGAGAGGTATATACGATGGTTACGATCTTTGAGATAAGAAGAGAAAACTAAATATATTTAGCAATTTCGATGTCATAAAGTATTATTATAAGCGTTTTTGTTTTTGTTCTCCGTGGCGAGATCTCTGAATCGCCCTGTTACGTCTGACCTGTCGGAAATGTTGAGCATGCGCAGTTTGCATATTTTTTCGAAGAATCGCTGAAGTCTTTTCAGAAGATTCCAGTCAATCACACGGTGACCTCTCCTTTGATAGGGATCGTATTCAGAGTTATATATGTTATTTCACTCAGTGAGGTAACACGGATATCGTTGGGTGCACCAATTCTAACAGAGACCAAGCCAGATAATGAAATTTGACGTGTTAACAGAGCCTTTATCTGGTGTCCGATGACGTGTTCGCAAAAAAAATCGCCGAACGAACAACGAGTTCGATTCACGAACTGGCAACGATATGTTCAATCAGCTACATGCTGAATTCCGAACTGTTCCCCTTACATCAACTCCTTCATTAAAATAAAAGAAAGTTCGCCCATCTTCTTTCCAAAAGGGACTAATTTCATCTGAATTTGACAAAGGTGTATAATGGATTTAACTCTATCTGGCCTGGGCTTTTTGGGAACTGTCCAGGCCTGGGGGCGTTTCGCCCCTCCCCCTAAATTTTTTTCTTACCACTTGAGCAAATGGGTTAAAACATACCACATTATATCCTTGAGTCAAACTCTACCAGAAAATATAAGAAAGTCCAAGATGACCGCTTTGATGACGTCACAGTGACGTCATCATCAAAACAGGCATTTTGTTCGTTGGTTTTCGGTCAGATTTTTCGAATTTTTTATTTATGTGTTTTCTCTGCAAAAACTGCATGATGAATTAGTAAATAATGCTCTGATGTGAAATAAAATACATTTTGCCCAATTTTCCTAGAAGAAAAGCAAGAATTTTGAAGAAAAATAACGAAAACATCATTTTCCTGGTACCCAATTAACATGACCGTCATCGTGAATTTACCCACGATCCTCTACTCCGGGGAATATGCAAATAGACTCTAAATACCCGGATATCAATAAAAAAAAGTCACGGAGGGTCAGCTTTCAATTTTTTATCGTTCCGCAGATAGGGGAGAAAGTTTGGTGGGGGAGGGGGGAGGGGCATAATGTCCCCCCAGCCCAAATATGGTTAATGGGAACCCGTTCAACTTACCACACCACTGCATAACTCTTTGTACGGTCTCATGCATGACATGCCTCGAAATTATACATGAATTGTTTATAAGTTGAAAACATCAGTGGTTTTATTTAAAATATTTCGTCAGTTTTACTTTGGCCTGGATGGGAAATTAAGGTGGAAAGGAATTACTTCAACATTTATTCAAGGTGTTAATCCGGTGGTGACGCATTTCATGATCTGACGGGGTTGAAAGGAGAATCCTACCTCTCAGAGCTGTATATGGATATATCGGCTTGTCTGGGGGAAATGTCACCATGCATGCACGCACAATGGTTTCATTAACACACCTGTTTATGTCCCCAAGCATCTGATGATCTAGATCGCAAAGTATTTTTCCTCATAACATGGGAGCGATAAACGGTGGCTCGTTCTTTCAGTTCGTCAATATGGACAGGATGATCGTACAAATGTATATCGACTCTAATTCCCTCCCACGATGCCTTCGGAGACATGTGGCCTTGGAATCATCGATTTATATCTCAATTATGTCGCTCAGAATCGGTTGAACATGAACTACAGTGAGGAAAATTTACTCCATCGTGCAATGCTTGGGTTATAAAACCAACTTCAGAATAAGAGTGGTTTCTGATGTTAAACAGGCAGTGGTGTTACATGAACAATCTCACAAGCAGGAACCACCGAGCTCCCCCACCAGCGTGGCAGAGAAATCGTTCAATCTGTACAGTCCATAATTTCTCAAATCTTAGGAAAAGGTCATGCTACTGAAACATGGTCTTAGCCTGACCATTGAGTCAACCTCGCCATCTATGCAACATGCAGTTTTTTGACATGAAGAATCACAATGGAAGCGTAGGATTTTTCGTGATAAATAATCATAATGTGTATAGATGACACCGTTCTCTTCATTTTTTATAATGGCATCGTGTCTTATGATGCATGATACATGGATCGCACTCAAAAGACATCCGATAAAGGGTAAAAGCAACTAGAGCCACAAAATAGTTGTCGAGTGTCAGATCGTGTGGTGTTTTGACAGTTTTTCGTCAGATCTGCGTTTATCTGTTAATTTTGACAATGTATGACAAACAAAACCTTGTACTTGAGATATGTCTACAACACCGTGTGTTATATCACCTGTCTCACTCACGAGTTTATATGTGCAAGTGTTATCTTTACATTATGTCTCAAATACTGTTGCTTAGTCTACACGTACTTATGATAAAAACGGTAACATGACGGTATTGCGTAATATTATTCACACAAGGCAACGGGAACTATTATTTGGGATGCCAACGCCTGCCAGTGTGATGAATCCCACAGTTAAAATAGCTTTGTTCTAAATTCAATTAACCAGAAAGGAAATGAAATATTTCCTGTTCCCATGTTTGATAGACAAGTATCAGTTACTCCATTTGCCAGTTTCTCTGTGTGGCCAATTCTGTGAGGATTAATACATTAAACGCCAAGAATTTATACATTGAACGCCACTTCTGTGTTTTTTCGAGATCAAACGAAATTGAAATATGACTTCTCATATGAAGGATTATATGTCAATTAAATACTATCTAATAGTAGCGGAACCACGACCACATACCAATTCATCAAGAGAGGAATGCATCAGGATCCTAATGCCGTTAATGAATTTGGTCCCATACACACCTTCCAGCCGCCTTCAAACTCGTTTTTAGGAAGCGTTATGAACATTTTAGTTACGGTATACTCTAGGTACAAACCTAAAGAAGAAGGGACACCATCATGTGGACCTTTTTAATTGCAAACTCGGTCATGTCATATACAAGATGGCTTCGAGTCAGACCACCACGTTATTTTCTACTTGTCCCGTATCGTCGATTTGAAAAAATAATTTGTGTTCTTCTTTTGAAGTTATCTATTTGAGATAAATAGTAATGTCCATTCATCAATATGGTGTCTGCTTTCCTTGAGCACAATCAAATCTGTCTTAGCAAATAAAAAATGTATGGTTTATCACCATCGACATATATAAACTGACTATTACCAGTATAGTATAGTAATGTATGGTTTATCACCATCGACAGATATAAACTGACTATTACCAGTATAGTATAGTAATGTATGGTTTATCACCATCGACAGATATAAACTGATTATTACCAGTATAGTATAGTACAGTAATGTATGGCTTATCACCATCGACAGATATAAACTGACTATTACCAGTATTCCAAACCATGACCTGTCCCAAACAATGCTTAGTATATGTATGGGATCTTTACAATGTAAGTGTGATATTTGGCTTCCTATTTCGCCACCATCAAGCAACTTATCAGGTAATGAGTATAGCCAATGTTTCTCAAACGTTCAGAGAGATGTTGATATAGTTTTGTCTCTATCTGTACTCGACGAAGGAAATCACCTACAGCTTGCTAATAGCCCGAACACTGCCGATCACTTACTTAGATCATGGAGCCTACTATAGTAGGCTCCATGCTTAGATATAAGTTAAATTTCTTGAAACTCCAACACGATAATGTTTCTTCCAGGAAATACAGAATTGTTATAGGCACCGCACTCAAGATCATAAAAGTTTCCATAGGCCGGAAACTGGGACGGTCCTAGAAAGCATTTCCTTTTATGATTCTGCTGTTCGAACCATGGACAGCAATTCGATGAGCTAGAGTTATGACAAAAACCTCTCACCATTGCTATAGCCTAGTACGTTTATCATGCCAACGGAGTAATAAAACATAGTGCGCGCTGCTGCTATCATCTAGTCGCTTTGAACAGTGATAATAAATAGATTAAATTGCTCTTCTTATTGGTAGTCCAATAGCAGTTCATTGTGTGTCGCCATAAACCTCAACAAAGGCATGAAATCAAACGGATGCGAGTTTTGTCTGATAGAAGTAATAAAAGCATGAATATCGATCATAAAAACCCATAAAAATGTGATAATAAAATGTAAGCCAAAAGTTTACTTTTCCGTCATTCAAGACGTTTATTGACTTGTGTTTACGGTATATTCATGTGTTCGTGTAGACGGAGATTTACGAGGGACCATTTTGTTGTATGCCCTAATGTAGATCGCATTCTAATATACAAGATCTGTTTTTCACATTTCAACATGTGGTAAAAATACGGACAAGAGCTGAGATCCAACATTCGTTAGGCAATCGTCGCCATAGATTTCCACGTCAATGATCGAAACACCAACGGTCTCTGATATCAGTAGGTCACTGTTTTTTCGACACTGTGCCTAATGGTAGTCTGCTAAACAATGATAATACTAATTCTGTGATATTGTCATTGTCAGTTGTGTATAAATGTGTCATTCATTTCTAAAATGTACATACATGGGTTTGAGGATGCTTCGAATACAGGCGTCTAGTCCGTCATTCAATATTCAGCCGTCGGCCACTGAGGAATTTCCGCGTCCATAACCCGAAAACCTAATTCACATAATAACATTAGCACCAAATTAAAAAGATAAATCATAGTATACATAAAACTAGGCTAATTTCCTGTAAGACAGAAGCGGTCAACAGTTTTCAATGATGCCAGCAAGACATCATGATGTTCTAAAAATATCAAATCCTTATCGCTGATCAGTATATTTAATCCATATGATATACGTTGTAAAGTCGTTATCTAGAGTATGATGTATCTCAGTCATCTAGCCCCGGGTTAAACGGAATTGGACACAAGTTACGAGACGTACCACCATGGATCTTGTGCGCTACGCTCGTAGTTTGCTATTAGCATGCGATATGTATCGCCAAATTTGAGAAACTTCGAGTGGAGGCGCTTGATGATATAGCCCTGCTTTACAAGTTTCTGCAATAATGTTTTGTGACGTTGATTAAAATCGTCACATTTAATACAGGATCTAGCAAATGCTACCAGTCGAGATATGTATACGCCATATGCAGGTCCAGATAAGGATAGTTTACTTTTGTCGTAAACTCGACGAGAGAGAAGGCCCGTATTATTTCTATAGAGAAATAGGTCTAAATAAGATGTGCCGCTAGGGCCATCTGTAGTTTCCTTCAGATCCAGTGAAGGTGGATATATATATCCTTCACTGCGTCTGCACATTGTCGAATTCATAAGTGAACAGATATAGGTCAGCCAAAACGGGTGCACAATTATGCTGTTGATATATTGTATTGCCAAATTTCACATAGATATTATTAACGAGAAATTCGAGCAACTCTATAAATAAAGAAACATCCCATGAATGATATCCCTTGTATGTAGTAGAGCTAAAGAATGTTTTATGTCTTCTGACATTAATATAGCGGCGATCAGTTTTCTTGAACACCGATACTAATAATGTACTAAGACGGACAATACGGTCCTGGTGAGGGATTGTAGTGAAGAGAGTCGAGAAATCCCATGTGGATACATGTCTGTACGATATATGACCTTTGGCATCAAGTTCTTCCGTAAGACATTTTGAATTTTTCAATATCCACATGCATTCAATGCTTCGTAGGATTACTTGTATATGAATTTGAGAGCGTGATTATGTAGCATGGTTCTGTAATAAGGTTAGGCGATTGGTCATCATCACAATTCATGCTGGAGGACAATCAATATCAAATGGCTCATGGGGGTTGACCTTTGGGTTGTATCAGCAGTACTATTATTATTTGTCTGAATTTCGTAGGAAGCCAGTTTGGATAACCGTTTTTCCACACCGTTTGTCGTTCCTACCGCAAGTAACAAATGGGAGGAGAGCAGTATCACTGGTGTCCACATTTACTAGAGAGAACCTTGTGACTCCGGAGGGAAATCTGTTGAGTACGATAACGTCAATCTTGCGACGTAACGATTTCTGGCAATTACACCCTCGACCTAAATTCAGAAGATGAATGGTTGTACAAATCTATTGAGCCTCCACAGGTCTGCAACCGTGCTGTAAATATAACCAGAGTACCCTAGGTATCACCGAGTACCCTGTGAATACAACAAAGTGGAATTCAGTAGATCGTCGAAGCAAAGGGTCATTCGATGTCAACCCTAAATGTGTACAATATATAAGTTTGCATTCATCGTCTGGTTTATTACTATACTCACTGTCAACTGATATGTCCCTGATGCAGTTCGAATGCATTTCCATGTCTATCTGTGGGCACAATTCAGTTCAGTTTTGTAACAAAATTATTTCGGAAGGTGAATTGTATATAAAATAAATAAATGTTTCAATACAAATTATAAATTGTATAAGAATTTCCATTGTCATTCATCCTATATGAACTCGTCATGTCCGATATTCATAAAGCAATAATGATTCCTGATTTAAAAGTTTGTTAAACATTGTGGACTAGGTGTGAAATACCATCTGGAGATAATTTCATGTCGAATGTTTCTTTCATATCGAGTAATTTTTCAATATCCATATTCTTCGGTCGAGCCTTCACGTAAGGATCCAATGGCCAAGCCTTCACTTAGCTGGGAAACCCTGGGTCTAAACCCATCGTTGTCCCCAAACTATTGCATGCATTGTCTTGTGATCCTTACATTAAATATGAACCCTTATTCCAGCAGCAGCACAACATTCATTCCAAAATGATTTGAATTCTGACAACAAACGCTCAGAGGATGCAATGAATCTGACTTTCTAATTTGTTATGTATTCTGGCATACAGTACATCTTGGATAAAATATCTTTAATATCTTCTTTATTGCCAACCTGGCAATCAATCTTTTGTATGATGATTCACACGAACATTTTAATAGCTTCCACACTGTGATCGCATTTCACCGTCAGTATCTTGTCGAATTAGTTGATGCCAGTAGTATATAAAAATGATTTAAACGCAACTTGACCTCATTAATTGTTCCCCCGGGTAAAATTTGAGGTGGAACTTGAGAACATCCGAGAGCTACAACATGACACTTCCCTAGACACATTCGGACCAAAGATGGTCCCTCTCTACCCCAAATACCTTCCTTCACTGCCCCAAAATGCCCACTCTCGCTACTACTCGTACTGATGACGTCACCGATGACGTCACAGGTGACGTGGGCAGCCCTCAAATCGGGGCCTACACCCCGAGAGCTACAAGATGACACCTTCCAAAAAATTTCACCGTTGCGCTCCGAGACCCTTCCCATCGTGTTCTAAATGACTAGACGTGAAAAACAAATCCAAGCAACCCATATCACAATGAACGTGTGTGAATTTCCCAGGTTGAACCTATACCCCCATATAGCCAGTATGGAGCTATATGGGCTATATGGCACTTTTCCAAAAATTTCACCGTTTTGCTCCGGGACCCTTCCCATCGTGTTCTAAATGACGAGACGTGAAAAACAAGACCAAACAACCCATATCACAATGAACGTGCGGATGTAGGCGCAGACGTCGGCTTCCTCTTTCGAATACCCTTTGCGTTGAAACTTGTTTCCTGTAGTCTCCAACATCTCGCCCAGCTCGGCGTCCATACTTTCTTTGAACAAATCCTTCCATAGCCTCGAGTTCACATTATGTTCTTCAACCTCGGGTTGGTCCTTCACGGTTGGGTGATATTCCGGGACTGATGGTATGAAGGGGACACGCTGTATGGGGGTGGGTTGCTGCTGCTGCCCTACCAGATGTGGACTTGGTGGATAGTGTAGGGGCTGTGGTGATGCCTCGCCGGGTAACAGGTGGGTCGTCAGCCGACGATCTTCCGGGGTATGGGCTTTTAAATCTACGAACAGGTAGCCGTACGGACGACTTGTCGCTCCTTGAAACGCCTGCATGAAATGGTCGATGTTCTGAGGATAAATTCGACTACCAAACACACGGATTTGTGCTCTGTCAATGGGATTGGAGAACAACACAAAGTATTGGCAGTTCAAGGCAATATCTCTGGACGCCTTCCCTTGAGGAAAGAGATTCTGAGTCAAATAGATGACGGACAGATTGCGATGATGGGACCCTTTGGTGAATAGGTCGGCGATTTTCGAATTGTCCTTGGCCGCACTCATCAGATCATCGAGCACTACCACGTTGGTCTGCTCGGAATCGAAGTAATAGGGTTCGTCTATGTCGTGAGGAATTCCTGGGACAAAGCTCACATTCTGTAATCGCGTAGTTTCGTAGGCGGGCTGCCACTGGCTATAACACCAAACAACACGTGTCGGAGCTGGGGTTGCCACACCTTCCTCTAGAAACTTCATCACCCAGGACGTTTTTCCACACCCCGTAGGGCCGCTCACCGTCATCGTATAGGGATGTCCTACGCCACTTGGTGGACCTATAGCGGGACTTGGTGGTGTCTCTTGTCTATGCGTTAGACACATATGTCTGAGCATATTGTCGCGACGAGAGAGTGTCTTTTGACAGAACGGACATGTACTCGACATGGTACCCGGTCAAAGGATGGATACAGACTGAGGCTAATGGTGTACAAACGACCTTATATGACCACTCACTCACTCACTCACTCACCGTCGTTAGTGCGTCCATGCGTTAAGACGGGCGTTGGGGACGCCTCTCACGGGCGTTTTGCACGCCTCATTCACTCACTCACTCACTCACTCACTCACACGCGAATAAAAAACAAAATGAGATCTCACCAATAAACCCTGTCTTGTGTGTTTTCTATATGAGCATAATGCATGAAACTGGCTTTGAACACCGTATTAACCAATCAGTGGCCTAGAATGGAGCAAAAGTTAACCCATCCATGTCCAGAAAACATTACCCGGGTGTACAAGAACCCGGATGTAGGCGCGGACGTAGGCGAAAGCATCCCAGTACCCGGATGTAGGCGCAGACGTGAGCGAAATTCTAGTACCCGTCCATTGGTTCTTTTATCTATCGCTCATTGGCTCTTTTTCTCGACCGCTGATTGGTCCAAATGGAACTGCCCATCCTTCCCAGGTTAATTTACAATCCCCTTTTGGGGTTCAAGCTCTGTATATCGATGCCGCAACATTGTCTGCGAACCTTGGCGAAAGGGAGACCTTGGACCTTTTGACCTGGATGTGACCTTTGACCTTTTGACCCGACATTCATCCGCGCACTTCCGGATAACCCGCGCGCGCACGCGCTGCGGCCGGAGAACCCGCGCGCGCGCGCTGGGGGGCCGGGCCGGGCCGGGCCGGAAAAAATCCCGGAGGTTGAACATCCGGACGTCTAAGGGGAAAATTGGAACTCTTCTGGGTTCGAAGGTGAAACCCGGAAGTGACGTCACAACCCACGTGACCTGCGCAGCAGAATGGAAACGACACCCTAGTCTAGCCCCCTCACATAGGCTTCACATGGATACCTCACTCGAGCCCATCGGCCCACTAGTGGCTCCCCTAGATCCCAAAACGTCTATTTCCATACCCTTTGTCCACTGCGCATGCGCAGAGTGACGATATTTCAACCCCGCACTCACCCCAACAGATGCCCCCTCACATAGGCTTCACATTGATACCTCACTCGATCCAATCGGCCCACTAGTGGCTCCCCTAGATCCCAAAACGTCTATTTCCATACCCTTTTCCCACAATTCCCTGTTTGCGCATGCGCAGAATGTTGATAACGGCCGCCGCACTAGCCCAGGTGGACGTCTCCTCACATAGGCTTCACATTGATACCTCATACGACTCCATCGGCCCATTGGGGGCTCCCCGCGACCCCAAAACGTCTATTTCCATACGCTTTGTCTACTGCGCATGCGCAGAATGACGATATTTCAATCCCGCACCCAGGCGGATGTGCCCTCACGTATGCATCACATTGATACCTCAATCAGACCATTAGTGGCCCACACAGACCCCAAAATGTATATTTCCATACCCTTTCCCCACAATTCCCTGTCTGCGCATGCGCAGAATGTTGAAACCGAACGACACACTAGTCCACGGGGATGCTCCATCACGACTGTTTCACATTGATACCTAATACGACTCCATCGGACCACGAGTGGCCCACCTAGACCCCAAAATGTCCATTCCAATGCCCTTTTCCCACAATTCCCTGTCTGCGCATGCGCAGAATGTTGACAACGACCGATACACTAGTCCAGACGGATGCTCCCTCACGTATCCTTCACTTTGATACCCCATACGACTCCATAGGACCACTAGTGGTCCACCTCGACCCCAAAACGTCTATTTCCATACCCTTTTCCCACAATTCCCAGAATGTTGAACACGACCGAGACACTAGTCCAGGCGGATGCCCCCTCACATAGGCTTCACATGGATACCTCATACAACTCCATCGGCCCATTAGGGGCTCCCCTAGATCCCAAAACGTTTATTTCCATACGCTTTGTCTACTGCGCATGCGCAGAATGACGTCAGTTCCACGTCCCACCCATCTCCACGGATGCTCCTAGACGAATGCTTCACATTGATACCTCATACGACTCCATCGGACCACTAGTGGCCCACCTAGACCCCAGAACGTCTAGCGGGACCCATACAGGGTCCAGTTTTCGACACTAGATGACCACATCCCGACAAAATGGCCAGTTTTCGACACCGGACGTGCCGCCATCTTGAACCAGAAGGCAGACGCCGCCATCTTGGATATGTCCCATAATGCACCGGGTCAAAATACTCGCTTCTGATTGGCTGAGGGCAGCGCGCCACTCAACCGGAAGTGAGCGCGCCACAAATGAGAGGCAATTTACGCTTTTCCTACTACTGATGCCGGTTAACTTGTTACTGAGGACGACCAGCGAACGTGGGCATATTTTCTTGAAAGCCAATGTACATTTTAGTCTGTTATGAATTAAATCCTCCAAATTCCACGACGAAGATTTTATCACTTTCAACCGACAACAGAATAACCCTCTTGCTTAATTTCTAAGACAAAACTCGTTTTACGTCAGAATCACTTGCAACTAAGACGTGAGTAGACACGAATCATTTCTGTCTGTAATGCTGAAGAGCCGAGGTAGAAAACCCGTGATCTGTTTTGCGACCAACAACTTGAACGGCACCATTTTGAAACGATGACATGGTACTATTTCCATTTCGCTGGCCACAGCCGAGTGGCCCTCGCAAATGGGGAAATATCTGCTCGGTTGAAATTTCAAAGATGAAGAGCTTTTGATTAAATTCTTCGCCATTTGTGACGAAAGCTACTCACGTTCACTGGAGGTTAGAATATATTTTTATCATACCTGTTCGTTATTATGACCATGAGGGCAAGCTAATATTTTGGGATGATGTATTATTGAGACCCTTCTTACGAGATCGACGAGATGATAAATGGCGGATGATGTTCATTGTGGATATTGAAATAAAAATAAAAGTCATTTGATTCACTAAAACGTCATTCCCTGATAAAGAACATTAAATCTGTTAGCTATTCTCCGCGTGATACCGCAACAAGGTTGTCTATTTCAGAATATACGTTATATTAATAGCTCGATTTTTTGAATGGAGTGAATTCATATTATTTGTTTGCAGAAGGATTGATCGTTGTGTGACAGTAGCCTGGATGATTAAGACAAAATATCAGTTTCAAGTATTAGATCAGAATCATATCATGTATATATGCGTCATGTTGGGAAATTGTTAAAATTCAGATCGTTGAGCTGAAGTGGTGACTTTTAATGTTCGTCTAGACACTGCAATATTCAAACGTTCTGCATTTAATGCGCAACATTAAAAGGATGGTGGAAAACGAGGCCGACGTACTGACAAGAGGTCAAATGACTGCATATTTCTAAAAACATCACAAGAACCGAAAGTCATGCCTGTGATGAATTGTATCCCAGCCACGCTTTTGTTTTAGCTGTTCATGTATAAAAACTGAATGACATGATCACACGGCCCCTAGCACCGGCTTGAGCGGTATTAGATACAAATACTTCAGAGCGATGATGTAATTGGAAAATGACCTCCAATGGTTAAAAACGGCCCAAACGAGGGAGTATTTATTGAATGCAAGTTCGCAACCTCCCCACAGCGCATGCTCCATTTCGCAGGCTCCAATAACATCCCTGCCTCCAATAGCGGAAGTTGACCTTTACTACGTTGCTATGACGTATAGGGGAAACCAACCAACGCACGGTTCAGTTTGAATCCGACCAAACAACTCCTTTAGTGTTGCACATGAGCGAACTACTTTTCATATGCTCTGTCCAGATAAACAGGGAAAATTATCTCCAGATAATTCTTTTTAACGCTAGGTCAACGGAGGTATTATGCAGACTTGAAAAGTAATAAAAATTTTCGTTAAACATCTATTTTACTATATATGATGTCACTTCCGGCGATGTGCGCGAAGGCCCCGAATCCGGTCCAAAAATCTGACTGGTGGCTGGGGTGTTATTAGACCCCCAGCGAGGTGGTTGGCAAGTTCGTAGGACTCAGAACAAATACCTGTGATACCCGACGCCGACCAAGCGCTTCATCATCCACCATGTTTGCAAGTCACAAAACTAAAATCACAATCACAGCCGAATTCGGAGACGAAACGTCCACCAGGAGAATATTTCCATATACAGGCACAATTAAACGCAACATTAAAAGAGAGATGGAAAACGATGCCGGTGTACTGACAAAAAGTCATATGACCTCACAGACAAACATACTGACTGCAAATTTCTAAAAAAAAAACCATCACAAGAATCAAACTTGATCTCTGTGATGATTAGCATCTCAGCCACGCTTTTATTGTAGATGTTCATGTGGACATATTGAATGACCACACGGTCTCTAGAACGGGCTTGAGCGGTATCAGATACAAATATTTCAGAGCGATGATGTAAAGACCGAGCCGAGCCGAGTTTTCAAACTGAAACTAATCTGGAGAAGATTGAGTATTCCAGTTAATTTCACCAGACAAATGGTTGAAAAGTAAAGTAAAAACACACTCAGGTGATCAACATGAGATCAGTTCGGGTACCACAATCACCACTATTGAATTAAAAAAAAAACGAGAAATACATATTTTTGTCTGTTAGATAATAATTTAAGCTGAAATAATCGATACACTGCTACAACAATTTGAGGCAACCTATTCACGAGTTTTCCGATTGAATTACGCCAGGAATTAATCAATAAAGCGTGCAAAACTCTCAAAGAGATGTCAGACTAAACCTTCTATGGTATTCTTCCGCTCATTTCGACATTAATCACGCAGTAAATTAATGATGAATAGTGATTGGTCAGGAAGGACGGTGAAAAGGCATTAATCCCTATATCTATGGGCAGATGCAGACTGACAGCATATCCTGCAGCAATTACATTGATACCAACCTGAAGCGTCGCACAGGTATTCCCTAGACACGTGGCCGGTGCTAGGAGACGCGTGATCATGTCCTACAAGGTGATACAATGTGTACAGGAAAAATGTTTGGATCTTGTGATACATTTAGATATGATGCATTCAGAATATTGGTACCGGTATATGGAGTCATATGACTTCGTTTCAGTCGCCGGCATTTTTTTCCATCGCGATTGTATGTTGCGTTTAAATAGTCAGACGACGGACGCGTGGATAAAACCTCTACATCGTTCACCACGCTTCATTGTAATAAAACAGGTATGATTGTCGAGAGGAATAACATTATTTTGACACATATCGAAAGCTTGGTGTGGATGGCTTCAATAGCAGAAGGTTGGAAATACGAATTTGGAAACGTATAGATCTGAATGTATCTGATTTCTGACAGACGATGCAGTTTATAAGAAGTTCTACGCCTTCAGGCAAGCGTTTTGAGGAACGAGGAGACCTGGGCGTACACAACAAACCAAGTGGAAAACCATTCTGGATACTTGGACGAGTATACACAAGTAAAGTTTTATTGACTAAAGAAAAGACAAAATAAATTTGACTTCTTCAGCTCAAAATAAGTATTTCTTGACTGGATTGATGGTACCAGAATATTGAATCCCATCAACTAATGAAATACACAAAGAGATAGCACGACAAAACTTCACCTACATCGGAATTAACCGATTGCTATATTATAAATAACAGAGAAGGTTCTGCTTCGCATGGCTGCTGTAAACAGCTGGAAGCTTGATGGGACAAGATATGCAATCATCATCCGTTATTATGGTGCAGATGCTATTCATACATGTATATTGCACGTTTGTCAGATTGCTTTTGGCAGCGAAGAGATTTGACTGATATGACTCATAATTAATTATAGCTGCAAGGTAAGAATCACATGTTCGATATCGTCAGACAGAATCCATTAATAATATTTACCTGCCACGCTATGGGTGAGGGTTATTTCACATCTGGTGTCTCATGCAAGGAGTTTAACCAGTACAGTTATTCCTTTGTCTTCACAATACCGTACTTATTTCATCATTAATCTGCGTGTGGTTATATGCTATTTTAGGAAAAAAATTGTCTTCCGTAAATATCTTTTCTCTTTTCTCCACAAGAGATTTGTTTCTTGAGATTTCTATATTATATACTTGAATTATCGTCTTAAGGATGTCCGCTGGTGATTTTTGGCTTTGGCAGCCATTTTGCCTGTTTTCCCTATTGGATTATCTCCCTTTCCTAGGTTAAGATATAGGGATTTCCTTTAAAAGCCTTCTAGCCGAGAATTTTGCACACCAACATCCGTCCAATTTGATAAATTTTGATAGACAATGTGATTATCTGCAAACAGTTAGAATATAAGAAAAAGTTAAATACTATTTATATGATTTTTTCATGAATATGCTTCAAAGCTAGGGCTATTCCCTATGATTTCTGGGTTATCAAATTGAGCATGGGACAGTCCACTTGACGTTGCCTACAGCTAAAAAATGCACACCAACCTATATTTTTTTCTTTGTTTTTCCTCATATTACACAATTATGAATACAACAACACACATTATTTAAAAAGTTAATTACTTTGATTTACCACCAGCGGACATCCTTAAAGTGGTGAGTTTATAGTGTCAGCTACATGAGCCTCTTCGGAAAATCAGACCAGATCATGGTTTTAAATATGAATCCAAATGATATTAAATTAAGACAGAAGCGCTGGTATTAACATGTCATCAATTCATCTGTGTTCGTTTAACAGGTCCACTATGTTTTCGGTGATATGTCCTAGCTTATATCCTACCTGTCTGCATCTGATGTAAATCACTGAACAGATGGTGGGTTTAAACCTCTGACCAGTTTACCAGTAAAACAACTGGCGAGTACATTAGTAAATTAGTTGTTCAACTTCAGACCTCAAATCACATCCTCAAATTTCAGATGATAACTTGACCTAAGTAATAGATAGATCATCCTCAGCAATTAAACCTTCTCTCAGCAGTTACATGTTGAACACAAACATTTCATGAGATTCGCGATTGGATGACGCCAGGAATTAATCAATAAAGTGTACTAAACTATCAAAGGGAAGTCACACTAACGTTTCTACCGGTCCTCTTCCGCTCTCTTCGACATCAATTATGCAGTAAATTGATGATTGGTAGTGATTGGTCAGGGAGGACGAGGAAAAAGCATTAATCTCTACTTCTATCGGCGGATGCAGAATGCCAGCATATCCTGCAGCAATTACGTTGATCCCAACCTGACGAATACACGAACCGCCGCACAGGTATTCCCCAGGCATATGACCATTAGTCAGACGCCGGGCGCGTGGATAAAACTTCCACACGGTTCATCATGCGTCATTGTAATAAAAGTTAGACCGTCAGCAGTGAGATTGTCGAAGGGAATGATACGGATTTGGTTTATTCCTATACTCACCAGTGCTGGTTATTTGAAACGTTAGATCAGCTCAATATATTGTTGAATATAAGGGTAGATAAGTCACATGTCAAAGTTGAACACATGAATATTAAATGCCTGTATCCATTTATTTACCTTGTCGTATTGTTTCCATGGTTACTGGGTAATATCCTCTTACAGGAAATTAATGATTCGTATTTGATATCTGACTAGATATACTACATACAGATCTCAAATTGTGCGGGGGAAACATATCAGTTTCACCATTCGCCTGGCGACAGCTGGTATGTCTGTCAGTATGACCCAGAGTAGTAGAGAGAAGACGGGACGAGTATGGTTTTCCAGGGAGGTAACTCTTAGTTCCCCTTTTTCCGCCAGGGGGTGCCACCAGTCCCGTATGACGTCACTTCCGGTCTGGGTGAATGGAGCGTGACCTTGCCGTATGACGTCACTTCCGGTCTGGGTGAATAGGGCGTGACCTGTGAACATGATAGGATATGTACTGTAGTAGGGAGCCGTGATTTCGAGTATGGTTTTCCAGGGAGGTAACTCTTGGTTCCCCTTTTTCCGCCAGGGGGCGCCACCAGTCCCGTATGACGTCACTTCCGGTCTGGGTGAATGGAGCGTGACCTGTGAACTGTATGACGTCACTTCCGGTCTGGGTGAATGGGGCGTGACCTGTGAACATGATAGGATATGTACTGACCTGTCTGTGGGGATTCAATGTCGTTCATCTCCGTGTCTTTTCGGTGAGAGGAACATGTACTGGGGTTTTCCCCACAATGTCGTTCACCTCCGTGTTTCTTCGGTCAGGTCCGTGTCTTTTCGGTGAGGTCCGTGGGAACATGATAGGAGATTGCAACATTGTTGCACGTTCGCTACAATGTTGCGAATATGTCACGAAGATCACCGAAGAGACACGGAGGTGCCCGAAGAGACACGGAGATCCCCGAAGGGGGCGAGAGGGGTGCCTAGTGTATCGATGGGGTCGTATGAAGTATCAATGTGAAGCATTCGTGAAGGGGCATCTGATGGGGTGGGTGTGGGGTTGAAATATCGTCATTCTGCGCATGCGCGGTAGACCAAGGGTATGGAAATAGATGTTTTGGGGTCTAGGGGAGCCCCTAGTGGTCCGATGGAGTCCAGTGAGGTATCAATGTGAAGCCTATGTGAGGGGGCATCCCAGGGGCTGGGTGTGGCGTTGGAATATGGCCATTCTGCGCATGCGCGGTAGACCAAGGGTATGGAATAGCCGTTTTGGGATCATGGGGAGCCACTAGTGGGTCGATGGGGTCGTATGAGGTATCAATGTGAAGCATTCGTGAAGGCGCATCCGACGGGCTGGGTGTGGGGTTGAAATATCGTCATTCTGCGCATGCGCGGTAGACCAAGGCTATGGAAATAGCCGTTTTGGAGTCTAGGTGGGTCCATAATGGACCGATGGGGTCGAGTGAGGTATCCATGTGAAGCCTATGTGAGGGGGCATCCCACTGGGTGGATGTGGGGTCGGAATATCGTCATTCTGCGCATGCGCAATAGACAAAGGGTATGAAAATAGACGTTTTGGGATGTAGGTGAGCCACTAATGAGCTGATGGAGTTGAGTGAGGTATCAATGTGAAGCACAGGTGAGGGGGCATCCGATTGGACTAGTGTCTCGGCCGTTGCCCACATTCTGCGCATGCGCAGACAGGGAATTCTGGGAAAAGGGTGTGGAAATAGACGTTTTAGGGTTTAGGTGAGCCCCTAATGATCCTATGGTGTCGTATGAGGTCTTATTTTGAAGCTGTCATGAGGGAGCATCCGCCTGGGCTAGTGTGTCGTTCGTTGTCAATAGTCTGCGCATGCGCAGTCTGGCCGTAGTATAGAAATAGACGTGTTGGGGTTTAGGTGGGCCCCTATTGGGCCGATGGGATCGAGTGAGGTATCCATGTGAAGCAGTCGAGGGAGTATCCGACGGGTGGGTATGACGTGGAACTGAGATCATTCTGCGCATGCGCACTAGAGAAAGTGTATGGAAATAGACCCGTGGTACAACGTGCGAGCCGATGAAGTGTGGTACGAGGTGACCTACGAAGGAAAAGACACCCGACTCACCCTCCCCGAAGGCCAATACGATACTCCCAAGGAGTTCATCGGTGGGCTGTCAAGACTGTTGCATTATAAGGCTCTACGGGAGGTCACGAATACTTCAAAACCCATCAAATCCTATCCCTTCAAGAATCACGTGGACTTCGATTACAACGCACACAACGACAAGGCACAGCTTATCGTCACCGCCAACGCGAGTGTCGTACTGAGTCCTATCCTACAGCAAATGCTGGGTTTCGATCTACGGACGTTCGCTGGTCCCACCGCCCACCAAGGCGAGATCCCGATGGATATGAAGTCGGGTATGTACGGACTACTCGGACGTGGTGGACAACCACATCGTGGGCGATATCAACACACCTCTGTTACGGGTGGTGCCCATTAAAAAGTTGTATGGAGATCAAGGCACCCACAGTTTCACCCACATGCTCTACCTACCCGTACGACAAACCCACATCAACACTATCACGGTGGATATAAGAGATGACACGGGACGACCGGTGGCATTCGAACGCGGGAAAGAGGTGCTGACACTTCATTTTCGACAAGCACGTGCTCCCCACTTTGTATAATGAAGGTGCCTTACGAGTGCGATGCACGCAGCTATATGGACTATTATGCCCAACAGGCCGGCGGTGGCCTTCCGGTTTTTAGTGGTGCACGCATGCAACGAGGACATGGACTGGGGAACATACTCGGAGCATCGTCAAAACGTTCCTGCCCTTGGTGACGCGTGGGGTGAAAGCAATCGGCAAACAAGCGGTACGCAGTGGACTGCAAGTCGCCGGTGATGTCTTGGGGGTACGGCACCCAAAGAAGCCTTGAAACGGCGGGCCAAAGAAGCAGGAGGCGTCTTGGTGGCCAAAGCACAACGCACCGTAGGGAATAAAAGACCTGCACCTCCGAGACCACGCACCAGTCGACGACCGACCCAGCGACGACGCACATCGAAGACCCAGAATATCTTTTCTTAAAACAAGGCCTTGATCCACGCAGAGTCCTGCCCCTCCACCAACAGTGAATTTGATTTGTGGACCGTCCCGCCCACACAAACCAGTGCCGAACAAGGATTATGGGTGGAGCATCTCCCGCTGTCCAGCATCAACGCAACAGGGCCCATCGAGTTCACCATCAGTAATGCGGATACGGCCTATGTGGATTTAGCCCATACATACTTGTATATGAAAGCCAACATCGTCAATGGAGATGGCTCCAGAATCGTTGACCAAGCAACGATGGGCCCGACGAATCTCTGGCTGCAGTCGATGTTTCAACAGGTGGATATATTTCTCAGCGACAAACTCATCAGTGACTCGACCAACACGTACCCCTATCGAGCCTACATCGAGACGCTGTTGTCGCATGGGTGAGAGGCTAAAAAATCTCAACTGACAGCCGCTTTATTCTACCAGGACACAGCCCAGCACATGGGCGTAGAGAACGACAATGTGGGATATAACAAACGGAAGGCTTTGACCGCGAACGGCGTCGCGGTGGATCTCATGGGTCGACTGCACGCAGACATGTTCATGCCGGTGCCTGTTGAACAAGATCCCCATTAAAATCCGACTGATACGGGCGCCTCCGACCTTCGCCTTGATGGCCACTAACGTAGACGGACATGCAGCTGACTATAAGATTGTCATCCAAGACGCAGTCCTGTATGTCCGAAAAGTGAAACCGAATCCAGCCGTTCAATTGGGACACCTCAACGCCTTGGAAACAAAACCAGCCCAGTACCCTATCCGACGTGTGCAAACCAAAGTGTTCTCTATGTCTGCTGGAAATATGAGCGCCAACAAAGAAAATCTGTTCCTGGGGGAACTACCCAAGCGATTGATCCTGGCCTGTGTGGAAAATACCAGTTTCAGCGGAGCCTACCCAGAGAACCCGTTTGACTTTAAACATTCCTGCTGCTTACGTTCTCAACACGGACCCGATGGATCGGCCCGGTGAACATTGGGTGGGCGTGTACTTGACAGAACAGCAGGGCGAATACTTTGACCCGTACGGCCTGCCACCCCTCCATCCCGATTTAACAGACTTCATGGATCAAGGCACAGAGACGTGGTGTTGGAACAGTCAAACGTTGCAAAGCCTGACCAGCAGCGTGTGCGGACAATATTGCTTGTTTTACCTGTACCATCGATGCCGGGGAAGACCCTTATCTACCATCGTACAGATGTTTGACGAGTACCCCAAGGCCGAGGATCGCGGTGTACTCGTATATGACTGGGCCGCCGATCATTTCAATGTACAAGCCCCGTTCTGGGATTAAGTTCTTTCAATGTACAAGCCCCCCTGTTCTGGGCTTAAGTTTACAAGCCCCCTGTTCTGGGCTTCAGCTCTTTCAATGTACAAGCCCTCTGTTCTGGGCTTCAGTTTTCACGTGGTTGTTCTCACGTTGGTGTTGTTCACTGAATAAAAAAATGAGATCTCACCCAAAAAACCCTGTCTTGTGTGTTTTCTTTATGAGCATAATGCATGAAAGCTATAACAGACATGTGGGGATTCGGTGAAACTGGCTTCGAACACCGTGGAGAAAGTAGCCCATCAGTGGCCTAGGATAATCCGAACTTCACCCGCGCAGGCGTGCGGCCGGATAAGGCGCGCGCGCGCGCTACGGCCGGAGTAACCCGCGCGCGCTGCGGCCGGGGCGGGGCGGAGCGGGGCCGGGCCGGGCCGGAAAAAAACCCGGAGGTTGAACATCCGAACCCCTACGTCTAAGGGCAACATTGGAACTCTTCTGTGTTCGAAGGTAGTTTTGGTGAAACCCGAAAATGACGTCTGTGCGCAGAACCCACACCACCACCCAACCCCAACCAGGGACCCCTAGTGGTGGGTCACACACACACACACCCACGCATCCCCCAACATGCCTGCTTTCTATACTACGACCAGACTGAGCATGCGCAGACCCTTGAACACGGAAGAACCCTGAGTCCAATCGGATGCTGCTTCACAAGAGCTTCAACCTAAGACCTCATACGACTCCATCGGACCCATAGTGACCCCTGTCGGCGCCAGAATGTTTATTTCCATACACTTTCTCTACTGCGCATGCGCAGAATGACCTCAGTTCCACGTCACACCCACCCCGTCAGATACTCCCTCACGACTGCTTCACATGGATACCTCACTCGATCCCATCGGCCCAATAGCGGCCCACCTAAACCCCAACACGTCTATTTCTATACTACGGTCAGACTGCGCATGCGCAGACTATTGACAACGAACGACACACTAGCCCAGGCGGATGCTCCCTCATGACAGCTTCAAAATAAGACCTCATACGACACCATAGGATCATTAGGGGCTCACCTAAACCCTAAAACGTCTATTTCCACACCCTTTTCCCAGAATTCCCTGTCTGCGCATGCGCAGAATGTGGACAACGGCCGAGACACTAGTCCAATCGGACGCCCCCTCACCTATGCTTCACATTGATACCTCACTCAACTCCATCAGCTCATTAGTGGCTCACCTACATCCCAAAACGTCTATTTTCATACCTTTTGTCTATTGCGCATGCGCAGAATGACGATATTCCGACCCCACATCCACCCAGTGGGATGCCCCCTCACATAGGCTTCACATGGATACCTCACTCGACCCCATCGGTTCATTAGGGACCCACCTAGACCCCAAAACGGCTATTTCCATACCCTTGGTCTACCGCGCATGCGCAGAATGACGATATTTCAACCCCACACCCAGCCCGTCGGATGCGCCTTCGCGAATGCTTCACATTGATACCTCATACGACCTTATCGACCCACTAGTGGCTCCCCTATATCCCAAAACGGCTATTCCATACCCTTGGTCTACCGCGCATGCGCAGAATGACCATATTCCAACCCTACATCCAGCCCCTGGGATGCCCCCTCACATAGGCTTCACATTGATACCTCACTGGACTCCATCGGACCACTAGGGGCTCCCCTAGACCCCAAAACGTCTATTTCCATACACTTGGTCTACCGCGCATGCGCAGAATGACGATATTTCAACCCCACACCCACCCCATTAGATGCCCCTTCACGAATGCTTCACATTGATACCTCATATGACCCCATCGGTACACTAGGGACCCCTCTCGCCCCCTTCGGGGATCTCCGTGTCTCTTCGGGCACCTCCGTGTCTCTTCGGTGATCTCCGTGACATCTTCGCAACATAGCAGCGAACGTGCAACAATGTTGCAATCTCCTATCATGTTCCCACGGACCTCACCGAAAAGACACGGACCTGACCGAAGAAACACGGAGGTGAACGACATTGTGGGGAAAACCCCAGTACATGTTCCTCTCACCGAAAAGACACGGAGATGAACGACATTGAATCCCCACAGACAGGTCAGTACATATCCTATCATGTTCACAGGTTACGCCCCATTCACCCAGACCGGAAGTGACGTCATACAGTTCACAGGTCACGCTCCATTCACCCAGACCGGAAGTGACGTCATACGGGACTGGTGGCGCCCCCTGGCGGAAAAAGGGGAACCAAGAGTTACCTCCCTGGAAAACCATACTCGAAATCACGGCTCCCTACTACTACCCAGGTACTGGTTTTGATGGTGATCGTAAGCTTTTCAAGGGACAATTGTTACCAATGCTTTTTTGAAAAATTCTTGTCTGGGGATAATAAAAATGCATGGTAGCAGTTCCGTTCCGGCAGCTTTATGTAAATAATCCACCTGTCTGTTATCCACTATCCCACTGACATGGGCCGAAAATTAAAGTTGATTTTCAGAGATTTACATATGATTGCTTCTTAATTTGATTAAAGTTTTACGAAAAATTTATTTTAAAAAGTGTTATGTATTTATTTATACCACCCGCCAAGCCTAACAGGCTTTGTGGTGCGGTGGGGGCTTTGGCCGAAATATCTTGCTAAACATTCTTGCTGATTTTCATGCGACTTGAAAAATATTGCCCTGAAAAGTGTTATGTTTGGCTCTGGTTAAGGCAATGTTTTGACAACTACATATAATTTCATTTTTCAATATACTGGTGTTTTATATTTTTGTCAATAATGTATACATCTCACATGGCACAAAATGTACTCAGTGTAATAGAAAATGATTATTATATGTGAAATAAAATACTTCCCTGACCTTTGAAGCCGAAAAGTGCCGAATTTTATTCACAAAAGTAAAAAGAGTTGCAAAGTTATCATGATCTCTCATGGACACCATTTTGAATTCGCCATTATCCTTTACACCCAAGATTATTGCAATACGCTCAAAATGACGACAATACAATCAGCTATAGATACGTTTAAGCCTCATTTCCTAATTCGTTTTCAGTGCAAATTTATGGAGAAAAGTTAATTGGTCGCTATAATCTTGTCATAAATGTGAGGGTTTTTTGCGTTTTGTTCACGAAAAACGCGATCAACGATATAATTTTTGATATCATGCAGGAAAAAATATGTAAACCAACAGATTTTACCCATTTAGTTCGAAGTTCTTAGGGCGCTATTTTGAATTTATACATAATGGTTCGCAGCAAATTAAGTCTATAACATAAATTAGCTGTGTCTATTGCCTCAAGCAACACGTTTAAGCTTGCAAAATAGATATGGTAGATAATTACTCTACGGAGAGTAGCCCGCTTTGCTTGGACACTGTTCTCTTGCAACACCACCCCCAAAGTGGAGACTATAAGCTACCGATATCCCAATGATATCATACAGTTTTAAATTTACACAAGTCAAGCTTTCAAATGATACCAATGGCAACTTGTCCCAAAATGGGTAATGAAAATGCGGTTTGCCTCATAGACTATACATAGTATTTCTTATTGAATTGCATGTTTGATTTATGCTGGAGATTATACTCACATTAACAATGGTGCAAGACCCATCTTATCCTCATAATGGACTATTTAATTGTAATCTATATTCTGGGATTACAAATCTCTCTCTCAGTTTCCTGCTTATATTCTTTGAATGAATCTCAAGACCCATCAAATAAGATGATCGTGAATGTATTTTTATTGTGGCAACTTGAGTCACTTATAGTGAGGTGGCTTAGCAAAAAGATCGTGACACGCTGGACCAAAGCACCAAATTTGGCACATCCATCACTTGAGGCATACAGAACAATATCAGAAGGGGTGCCCATTGCTCTGGGCCGTGTGACGCCCTCTGGCCCCCAAAAGGGCATCTAAGGGAAAATATTATCATTGAAAAAATAGTTGGCTTCCCAATAGCTTCATGATTTTCGTTATCCTTGAGGCTAGGAAGCTGAAACTTGCCACATTATATCTTTGGTTCCAGCGCTACAATAAAATGTAACAAAATTGAAGTTGGCCTCTATGATGATGTCACAGTGACGTCATATTATAAAAATAAGCCATTTTATTGACGATTTTTCTGATCGATTTCTCAAATTTTGTATTTGTGCCATTTTCTTCGCTCAAATTGCCTTGTAAATCAGTAAATAATCATCTGATATGAAATAAAATATTATTATGCACTTTCACATAGACAAAATACACCAATTTTGAAGAAAATACGACAAAAACACAACTGTCGTCCATTTCGAATTTACCCATGGTGCTCTTCTCCGAGAATTAAATGGCCCTAATATGATTTGCTATATGGACACAAAGTGCCAGCTCTCAACACTTCCGAGCATCAGAGAAAATTTTATTTGGAAGAGCGGGGGGGGGGGGGGGGATGAAGGTGAATCCAACAATAACAATTGAACACAGGATCCCCCCTATGCAGTATCATTTTTCATTTTACTAGTGGGTGTGCCTGCAGAACCGGCATATAATTGGAGTAGTGCACGGGTCCTGAACCATGCACATGTAAATGTGTAAATATAATGGTATTGTCACCCAGTGGGAATAGGGTGTAGTTTCGGACCCCTCCCCCAATCTGCCTCTAAACCTGAAATCGTCCTAAGCACCCTCGGTCATGTCAATAGCGACGGATAGAAGTCAACGTGTTATTTTAATGTTAATGTCATGTTACTGTCCCTCAATGGGCGTTATATGCACTTTCCGATCCTTTTCTGTGTCTATTCACTCTCTGATATCTCTATATTTATCCTGAAAATGTTTGACCGAAAAACCCCCCAATATTGCGGGCCTCTATTTTCACACTTGGTATTCCCACAGCTATCTTGACAAAGTTCCATGAACATTCCACCAAAGCTGTGTCCATTCAATGATAATATATAGACAAGTGCTACAACATGTTACTTGTATGTTGCACGGGTGATTGGGTGGGTACAGGTTCCTGTTGCTTCAAAGCATTTTGCTGAGAAGCAACAGGAACTTGATAATGTGATGTCTAGCACTGTAATAGCATTTGTCTTTATTGCACCATGTAAGCGTCCTGTCTGTGTCTTGTGTGCTGTCCTCGGTGTTTTATAGGGTGGATGGAGGGTGTCTGGTTCCATGCTGCTTCAAAGATTTCTTCTTTGAAGTAACAGGAACATAACTTGGCTGGGTGGTGCTTAGTTGGTTCGTCGCGATATAGCTGAGATATTGTTGAAAGCCACGCTAAATTCTATTCACTCTCACCCTTACTTGTATGTTGCATGTTCTCGGTCTCCATTGGGCGTTAAATGTTCTTTTGATTCCTTCTTGGTTTAGACTCTCTTTAATTTTCTGGCCATACAGCTTTGTTAGCTATCCTGACGTAATTTGATGGCCTTCCAATAAAAAATCCCGGCCTCCAACAGGCGTAAGATGCCCTTTTTGGGGTTGTTCTTTTCAGTTTCACCCTCACTGACTCCAACACTCTTCAGATGAAGATTCGTACCATTTCATGCAATAATTTTGGCTTTTTTCGGCGGTCACAAATATACAAACAGAGACGTATAGAACTAAACACAATTCCCCGGCCCGTGTAACACTTGTTAATTCAGCTATTCTTCTCTCGAACTTAAAAGTAGAAAGATTGAAATTGGAGCGATATGCAAGAAGTGGGGAAAATTGACGTCTGGCGACTAAAAAGCAACCATATGACTTAACAGGAAAGCTTCCCTTGGCACCTCACCTGCAGACCCGAGAATACGGTGGATTCTCAGTCGTAGCCTTAGTATCTCAGCCGCGCTTTGATTGCAGCTGTTAATATGGAGACTATGAAGTATCCCCACGGCCCCTAGCAAAGCCTTAAGCGGAATTAGATACGCTAGCTCGTGAACTGTGATGACAGATCAACTCAAACAAATAACTCATCAGATAAATGGATGAGCATCAAGGACGTCTGATGAAGTAAACGCCTCAACATGGGGTGAATCTGGTAAATGCTAGAATACCTTAAAAAACTGTCCAGTCTTTGACATTTCCATCTTTTTTTTTTCATTTTACGATATGAAAAGCTGAATTGTCAATTTTTACATGGATAAGGGGCGATTGTTTCCTTTTACACAGGCGATTATGTAAACCTAATTGGTATAGGTGGTTTCAGCCACCCGGCTCTCCCTTCTCAAAAAACTTTTCCCTGATACTTCAAAATGAAGAAACGTCGAGGGCTGTAACTTAGAGCAGTTATAGCTTATGATACTGATGTTATTTTTGAGCCTGTAGCATAAAACTCGGAGCACAGCTTCATGAGTAAATTCATAATGGATAAGATTAGGGTGTACCAGAAAGTTCTGTTTTCATCGTATTTCTTCGAAATTAATGTGTTGTTCTTCGTAAAAGTGCTCAAAAGTATTTTATCTCAAATAAGATGATTATTTACTAATTTACCAGGCAGTTTCAGCGAAGAAAATTCCACAAATAAAAAATGAGAAAAATCGTCCGCAAAATGACTTATTTTGGGAATATGATGTCACTGTGATGTCATCATGGCCGCCATCTTGGATTTTGTGACATTTCCCGGTAGCACATGAACCAGTGATACAGTGTGGCAAGTTTCATCTTCCCAGCCTGAAGGATAATGAAAATAACGAAGCAGTTTCTATGCTAACTATTCTTTAAATAACAATATTGCCCCTCAGATGCCCTTTTGGGGGCCAGAGGGCATCACACAGCCTAGAACAAAGGGCACCCCTTCTGATATTGTTCTATATGCCTCAAGTGATGAGTGTGCTAAATTTGGTGCTTTGGTCCAGCGTGTCACGATCTCCCAAAAATATGGCCCTAAGCCACCTCACTATTATCGGTACAACAAGCAGATACAAATTAATCACCGCCTCAGAGAAGACGACAGATACGATGCAGTTTATGAGTGATGCGTAGCACATTTGTACAAACGTATCTGGGAAGCTATTTCACTATCTTGACACATCCATCAATCTGCACCTAAACTGCTGAAGTCTATTCTCGTGTACAGTTCGGTTTATCTCTGGATTGTGGTTCTTGTGCTCACCCAACATCCCAAAGTGCCAGCATGAATGGCACATTCTCGTATAACTGAGATACAATGGACATTCGGAAACGATTCGGCGTTATTCGTGGCTTATGGTAATGGCTATCTCAGAAAAACCATATTGCAAATTTAATAAATGATTTTGATATAATTTTAGCTTGTTTAGATTTAGAAGATTAGGTACTCGTTTTTGATACCTCAGTTCTATTTGAGCCAAATTATAATCTCAAATTCATTGTTTGCCAGGACCCCAAAAACTCCAACATAATATCAGCTCTTAATTTGAAATGTACTCTGTCTGCAGGAGGATTTGGTGTTTCCTCCCACATCCGTACATCCACCAAAAATGATGGAATGAACGCGCAGGTGATCAATACATGTGGATATTTATCTGTTCGGTTACCAGTACAGCCAGATTATCGGCGATATGGCCTAGCTTACATGCTATACCTGTCTGCAGCTGATATCAATCATTGAACAGATGGTGGTTTTAAATCCCTCACCAATTTAACAGAAAACCAAATAAAGAGTACTTGCAGCTCAAATTAGTTGTCCAACGGTTATTACTCAGATTACATCGTGTCCAAACTATGGCGTAGTTTGATCAATCTATGCGTGATCAAACATATAATGCTGACTCAGGTACTGGAGGTATTGATATGTTTCAATTATATTACTTATATTTCGTGTTTCATATGCCGGAAAGTAATATTAACATTTATTGTAATGTACAACCGCGAACAGCTAACGATAAGTACAGTCTGTCGCTAACGATCCATTTAATCCCCCCCCCCCCTTCCCCCCTCATCTCATAATTACGAATTCACAATTCAATCGATACAAAAATGAATAGAAGCGAAGATATATATATTTTTTTGTCATTTTGGAAACAATATGAAGTAAAGAAGTCGATTTGGAGCGATATGCTAAGAGGTGGGGAAAATTGAAGACGTCTGGCGACTAAAAAGCAACCAAATTGCTCCACAGGAAAGCTCCCCTTCGCACCTCAGATTCAGACCCGAGAATACGGTGAATTCTCGGACGTAGCCTTAATATCTCAGCCGCGCTTTTATTGCAGCTGTTGATATTGAGTAGTAAAATTCTTCTCACCATTTACAAGATATTTGGCGGAACATTTTAGCAAGAGGAATACGACAGGAATTATACTGGACATTAATTTATTATTATTATTATAAATACAGAGTACCATACTGAACGCTGATTACCTGTGATGCCAGATCAGCAATTCTAGAAACATTTAATTTTGTACAAGGTTAAGTATGAAAACTGCACCAACGAAGTTTTCTAAGACAGCAACATTGTCAATTTTGTTAGATACTGTTGACTGACTTTGCTTTACGAGTAGCAGGCTTGTCGTCTCCATTGTTTTGACACAATGGAGTCTTGGCCTGGATAGATCCATTATCAAAAGTGCTCGAGGTCGTGCATTTTGGAACAGAACTGAACCACCGCTGACTCATAAATGTGGTGCCGGGCAACTCAGCTTGCAAGATGGTTCAATCGATTGAGGAGATATCCTTGTGCATGGATTTGACGGAACCTTCAGACAACTACATTTATATATCTGATTGATGGTACCGAATCTAGAGTAATGAATCCAATTAACTAATGAAATACATGCAAAGACCCTCTAATAAGAGCTAATCGACTGAAATATATACTGAAACAGGGCCTAATCTACCAGGTATGACTATTATATAGAGCTGGGGGCTTGAGGAAACAGACCATGAAATTATCATCCATCATATATCATGATTACGGTGCAGACGGCTATGACTATTCGTCATACATTTTCGCTGTATGTCTGTCCAAAGACCTTGGCAGTGACGAGATTTTGCTGATATCACTCCAAATTAATCATTTAGCTGCAAGGTAAGAACCACAGGTTCGATATCGCCGGACAGAAATCAACACTAATATTCACCTGTCAAGTTTCTGGTGATGATTATTTTTTATCTGGTATAAATATTTTTTTTCCTTCATACCTTACGTAATTTCACACTTATTGTGCTTGTGGTTGTTTATCTCTTCAAGGACTGAAGTAACCAGTCATTAATTTGGCGAAACGACCATAGCGACAAGGCACTAGGATTACTGGAGTCCACAATTAGTGACAAGGACATGTCAGCTATAGTTCCACGTTTTAGCAGGTTTCAATGTCAATTTTTAGCCGAACGATCGGCTCATTCGACGAGCTATGAGTGGCTGTGTTTAAGTGGCTGAGATTACTATTCCAAAGTGGCAGTCTTATATTGACACTCATTTTGCTGTCAATGGATGAATGGGGAATGTGAGCAGTATCAAGTGGTCAGCTTTTCAGGTTCATCTGATCCTGCATCTGTTAAAACAGAATCCGAATGGCATAAATATAATAGTTGCAGAGAATAACTAATATAACCAAAGACGATAACACTTGATTTTTGCCGAATTCCTCATAGGAAGTACTGCAACAGCTATTATTATACCTCAATGTGTACATGTATTCGTTTATTTTAATTGGTTGAGACACCATCACGTGATATTACGCAATTCTCGATGTCTTATGAAAAAACAGCTCGTCAATGTGATGTCCCATGCACGATCTCGCGCCGATATCACACGATCACGCACTGACGTCACACGGCAGAGGCAATGTCACACGGTCTCGCGCAGTTATCGTCCGTGAACAGACTCTTTCGTAGCATTATCGTCTGTAAGCTCTACCAGGCATTCTTTTCGTTCTGCTTTGCGCCTCTCCATTTAGCCCTGTAAGCCTCTCACGGACTGTGCCGGAGTTGACCCGAGGTCGTCTGTTGCCACAGTGAACGAACATGGCGACCGTCTAATTAGGCGAATTGATATCAGTCACTACTCACCGATATATATTTCCGCATCATATAGTTCTAGGGTAATTTGTCAAAAAGCTGCCTTCAAACTGTATGAAACTGGCGTTTTGAAATACATTGAATAACTGTTTAGTGTATTTCGGTATAAATATGCATTTTGCGATCAGTAAAACAATCAAATAGAACAGTTCTTGGTTTTTACAAGAATCCTGCAAAAATGGTGAGTCCTCTACAGGGATAAATGCAGCGTAGCGCAAAGCACCCTGGGAGAGGATGTATCGTCTGTTGTGCTGTCATTCCACGGAAAGCGTTTTAAGTTACCAACTGAGTGAGTGAATAGGGTTTAACGTCGCTTTCAACATTTTTTCAGCTATATCACGACGGGGAAGGGAAGGGAGGGGAGGGGGAGGGGCAGGGGTACCTACTTGTAACAGAGCAGATCTAATGCTGCCATTTTATAGTGCTGTCCCACTGAAATATCATTACCAACTGATGAAGATATATGTCTACATATATATTTATGTCTATTTATATTGTTTATGGGTTTTTTCGGTATAAAAAAAAACAGACATTGCATGCTGTGAGGTGTGATATCACGATTTGTCACATCTCGAAGGTGATGTTCAACTCGTGCTCCACACTCGTTGAACATCACCTTCTCGAGCTGACAAATTATGATATCACACCTCACAGCATGCAATATCTGTATAATGTTAACCCCCTTTGCGTGCACACGAGAAAACGTATATACCGTTTCTCAACTTGAGAGTCTTCTAGTCGGCAGATGATATTGAGACAGATTGTGTGGCATGACCACAAGGCACTAAAAATTCAAGCTTTCGATCTCTATTTCGCCACATACCATAAAATCCAATTAACCTCTCTGTTCTTCCCTGAACTATATCATCAACACGTTTCGAGCGTCATGACATAGGTCGTTATTCATTGGCTTTATGCCCAGCATAAACACGCGGTGCAGAAATAATAACCGTGATTAACTCCGGCCTGACCCCTGGTCAACAGTCTGTCAGAAGAAAACAATCGACAGAGCAACATCCAAACTACGCTGATAAACAGCTTGTATCACTGACGTCCCTATACTCTCCTTGTTCCCCCCGCTGATTCACACCGCATATTTCGCGCCTCTTGGCCGTACGGGGGCGCTCTGCACAGGCCAACCATCAATGACCAATGAATATCTCGCTTACGGAAGAGTCTTGGCAATATGAGTTGTCTCCCTTCCCAAACGTTCATATGTCGTTAACGGCAAAACTAACAATAAACGGACGGCAAAACAGCTCTAATTACGTTAATTTCTGAGTTGAGAGTGAACAGATTTTTGGATAACTTCCTCCATTATTTAGTAAGGTTCGTCAACTGATTGCAAACATTTGTTCACTGATACCTTCAAATAATTAACAAATAAATCTCTGTGAATGTTGTTAATATCCCACTGATAAGACCATGCTTTATCGTCATGAGTATATAAGGAGATCAAGCTGCCTAGAATAGTAACGTAAAAACACCGTTTAGTTGTTTCAGATTTTGAACTGAATGTTGACTGTAATAAAGACGGGGAAAAGTTCCTTTGACAGATGCGGTAAGAGCAGGGCGTGTCGCTGTCAAAATATTGGTATGGCTTCCACATTACGTGAGAGTCGTGATCTCACTATCACGAATGCATGACGTAATTTCGATCATGTGAGGTAGTTAGCCAATCGTGGTTAATATGAGGAATCTGGTTATCTCCGAGCTATTACGGCACGGCGATTGGGTAACCAGATAAAGCGCTCCCTTACGGCCAAGAGGTGTGAACTTGGCGATGTGAATCAGCGGGCGAGCGGGGGGGAGGGAACAAGGAGAGTAGGGACGTCAGTGATACAAGCTGAATAGTATGAGCGTACATCCAAACGATCTGAATCAAATAACACAACTGAATTTTCCAGATTGAGCATTCAGTAATCGTCCACAACCGTCTTCCAGTCAATAGTCGAGAAACAATTTCTATAAAATATGTCTTTAAAATCAGATCATAGGATGGACACGATGTAATCTGAGTATTACGTTTTATAGTTTTACGTTTTTATACCTTACGTTGTTTAGCAGTATGATTGAAATGAGACATAAATCGCACCACACATTCCTCACATTCCCCATCCATTCATTGGCAGCAAAGGGAGTGACAATATAAGACTGCCACATGAGAATAGTAATCTCGGCCACTTAAACACATCTCCCTATAGTCATAGCTCGTCAAAATGAGCCAATCGTTCGGCCATGAATTGAAACTGAAACCTGCTAAAACGTGGAACTAGCGGCATCCTTTCACCGACATGTCCTTGACACCAATGGCGGACTCCAGAAATTCTAACGCTTTGTCGCTACGGTAATGACTGGTTACCATGACACCTAACACCGTTAAGAGCAAGAGAGTTAAATCAAATCTACAGCAATTCATCGAAGTTTATGAGAAAGAGATCAGATCATATCAAAGTAGAGCCGCATCTTAATTTCGAGTTGAGAATGCAGGCGTTCGATTCAGGTGTGGGTGCGGGTGGGGAGTGAGGATGAGGCATCCAGTTCGTCAACAGATATGAATGATTTTATCGGGTTTTACTGATATTTTATTTTATGCTATCAGTGGTGTTAGGGATAACTTTTGGGTTAAGAACAACTATTTTCTGTCTGGCGTAAAATATTTTCATTTTAGGAAAATGCTGGTGCAGGGTTCGGTTTAATGTTTGGAGATACACATGTAACGTACAAATACCAGATTTTGTGCAATTATTTTAATACCACGCCGGAGAATTCGCTGAATGTTTAGTTGTATATGAGATTGGCCTTCGTCTCTGTTGATGTATTAACATTTCAGTAATCTGTCATCTTGTCATCGACTGGAAATTCCACTGACAATGCATTTGGTTTAATTGAAGACAGCTAATAAGACCCAAGTGGTGTTTGCGAAATCCCTTTGCAGCTGCACGAGCTCGTCTCGTGGCACGAGGCCATCACACGCGACCTTCAGCGCTGAGCTCTCCGTCGATCAAATTTCATCCAGATTTGTTTGCTCTTAATCTCTAATATCCGATCTGATGACAGTACTATGAATAATTTATACACACTCTAGAAATTGGAAGAACTGAAACCATCTCTTTGATGGTCTGCACTCTATACATTGTCTGGTCGGTAAATATGTCATCTAGCTTGATATTCGACATACCGGCAATATACTAAACGACGGAGCAGCAGTGAAGATAATAATGGTTGGACAATAAGCGCGCCATAGGTAAGGAACTAGCGGATAGCAGTTATATGGCGTATTCATATCTCGCCTAGTAGCATTTGCTAGATTCCGTGTAAAATGTGACGATTTTCATCACGTCTCAAAACAGTATTGCACAAGCTTGTAAAACCGGGCTATATAACCGAGCGCCTTCACTCAAAGTTTCTCAATTATTGCCATACATGTCGGTACAAAAGAGCGACAAACCTATATATAGAATGTAGCAAAAGCGATTAAAACAGCGTTGGAGAATATCCCGTGCTTAAACGGTGATATGGAGATGTGCATGGCAGTTTCATCTGTCCAAAGCCGTGCTATCTTGGTTTCATTTTGACATTACGAATGGATATTATCCTTCGTGGTTCAATTCATAAAGGACAACGACCGAATATA
>JAVTVY010026063.1:0-117244 GCA_036873755.1 Hanleya hanleyi | reverse complement strand
GAACAAAAAAATGGGAGAACCATGGGTGTCGTCAGGATTTTTCGAGAGGGGGTCGTTCCCTATGCTGGATTTAGAGAGCCCATGCAGTACTTTGATGTCCAATATAGGAAAATAACATGCAGTTGGCCGTTGAGAAGTAGTCCTTCTCGTCCTCCGACTTCCCTAACGACGCCCTTGAGAACTGGGCGGGTTCTTCCAGAAATCAGTGCCTGTAACAGTGCTTGGAGTGTGTATCGGGGTACAGGATGGCAGGCTACGACCTACATTGCGTAAAAGTCAAAGGATCAAATTCTGTATTAAACAACCGTCAGTTCAGTGACATCTCAGGGGTAACGCGTCTGGTCTTGTTTAGGGTTGAGTGTTCTGTTTCCGGACGGTCTCTTTCTGGGGGTCACTTCAAGGCGCTATTATCTTCTTGTTATCGTCATCCGTATACCGTTTCAGGTCTGGTCTAGCCATCTGTGGTCTTCAGTGTGTTGTGTCTGTATCAAAGAAATAGAAGAGTTTGTAGAGTTTCGTTGGGGTTTTTTTTGGGGGGGGGTTGGGGTTTTGTTTTTTTGGCGCAATACTTTGATATATCCCCATCCCACAACAGGCACGCTCATGCTCTCAGTCGTACAAGATAAATGACAATAAATAATTAAGCAAATGAATAAATAAATAAACAAATTAATGAGTAACTAAACATGCGGACAAATAAAACACTAGGTGAGTAAAAAATTGAATATTTTGACCGAATACATATCCTTTGGTGGCCGTAAAGTATTTGTAGGAAAATGGGACAGACGGCCCTCAGTATCAATGCAACTCCGTTACCACCATTTCCTATGTTTCATGCCGAATATATCTCGCCATGGGAGTCTTGGTCGTGCTGCTGTTATGCATTTATTTAAATCCGACCGAAGAAGAGAAGAGTTTGTAGAGTTCGCTTCTGTTTTTTTTTTGTTTTTTTGCGTAAAACTTTCAGATATCCTCATCCCACAGACAGGCACCACCGTGCTCTCGGTCACACATGATAAATAGCAGTAAATAATAATATAGTAGATATATAAAGTAATTAATCAATAAATAACTAAAAATGTAGATAAATATAATAATAGGTAAATATATAAATAAATAGTGTGGCATTATGGGTCAACAAATACTTATCCGAATCCATATTGTTTGATGGCCATAGAGTATTTGTACGACAATGGGATCGACGGCCCGCGGTATCAAGTTTTTTCCTCTATCACCATTTCCTATATTATATGCTGAATATTTTTCGCCTTTGGCGTTTTGGCCGTGCTACTGTTGTTATGCCTTTATTTAAATTTGGCCGTGGGTTTTTGTAGTACAGTGGGACTGACGGCCCTCAATAGCAAGATATTTCCGTTGTTGTCATGCTATTTTATTTCTAAATGTGTCAGTGACAATTCGAGTGTTATATATGAATATGAATTTTGGCAATAATGTTTTGTAGGGTTATGGTGCAAACGGTCCTCAATATCAAGGTATCTCCGTTGTTACCACACCCTTTATTGAAGTCAAAAGAAGGATTTGGCCTCTATTTTAGTAGTTATCATATATCGTGTCATAGTACTCGGTGTCATGCAAGTAGTTGACTGTTTGTCGTAGATCATCCGTGGGGTTAAGCATATTTACCAAGGTGAATTGATGGTTTAGGTGTTGTATTTCGTCCATCAGTTTCTTGCGCTGGTTGACATTTTCGCTATATTGTAGTATAACATGTTCTATTGTTTCTTCCACAAGACCACACCGGCTTTACATTTTGGATCTATTTGGAAATAACTTCGACAAATGTGAGCTCAGACTAGTTTTTTGTTTTCAACCTAAGCCGTGAGATGATTTTGTTATCACGTCCTTGCTTCATTTTGAATGGACGAGTTTTTATTTTATATTTTGTTGTTAACTTTGTACAGGCATTACAATAGTTTCGTCATTCCAAATTTTCCGCCATTTAGCTTCAATTGTTTTCTCGGATGATTGAATTGAATTCAATTTTTCCTAGTCGTATTTTAATATCAACTTTTTCTCTCTGCAAACAAGTTTTAGCGGTTTCATCTGCACTTTCATTTCCTGTGATGTCGACATGGGCTGATATCCATATCAGAGATAGGTCAATCCCAAACGCCCTAATTTCCTGGGCTAGATATTCGATTTCGTGAATTAGATATGGTCTACTTTGGGATTCTGATTTTTTATGGAGATTAATGCACTCAAAGAGTCGCTACACAAGTGAGTGAATGGGTCTGTTTTCTTGGCTCACTTGAAAATTGAGTACTAGTAATTTGCAACTCCGGGATAACGAAAGCTGATTCGGTGTTGCTGTTGGTATATTATGATATCCGTCTGTGTGGATCTTCAGGCAATTCAGCTAGTTTTTGTCGAGGTATTCTTGTGTTACAGATTTCATTAATGTGGACTTTCCTTCTTACTGATCATACCTAGGGATTCTAGTTTTCGGAGAGTCAGACTTTTTTCTTGAACGTCTGCTAGTTTTATATTTTCAACATTACGTTCCTTAAGAAGTTTCGTAACTATGCGTTGCTGAATGGTGCTGAGTCTTAACCATTTATATTTAAGATATTCATATTCAGATATATCTCCGGTGTCTCCGGTGTGTTTTGGTCAATAGTACCCTTGAAAGGTGTATTTTGTAACAGGGGCGTAAACAAACAGTCTCAGGGAGTGCAGTTTAAGTCCGAAAGTGTAAATAAACATCCCTGCAAGGTGTATTTATAGTTATATGGTTCAGATGTACACCATGCAACCTATGCTAGGTGTACGGTATACTGAAATAACGGTACGTATGTAAATAAGTGTATGGGAGATTTATTGGGGAAATCACTAGGCTCCTGTCAGACCTAACTGCCTACACGGAAGAAACTGATATTCCAGGACTGCTAGTCTTAATTGACTTCGAAAAAGCTTTTGATTCAGTGTCTTGGGATTTTATTATAAAAACTCTTGTATCTTTTAATTTTGGAGCTGATATCATTCAATGGATAAACATTTTTCAGAGAGGTTCAAAAAGCAGTGTGATGAATAACGGTTATATAGCGTGCAAGATCTATGACGCTACGTTTCGTAACTTGTGTCTAATTCCGCTTAACCCAAGGCTAGGGGCCGTGTGAACCCATGTACTTCAAGATCCTCATGGTACTCATATGAACAGTCACAATCAAAGCGTGACTGAGATACATCATTCTTTAGATGACGACTTTACAACGAATATTATGGATTAAGAATACTGATCAGCGATACGGATTTGATACTTTTGGAACATCATGATGTCTTGCCGGCATCATTGAAAACTGTTGACCGCTTCTCTCTTGCAGGAAACAAGCCTATGTTTATGTATACTATGATTGTCTTTTGAATTTGGTGCTAATACTGTTATATGGAATATGGAATAGGTCTTTGGATTATGGACGCGGATATTCTCTAATGGACGACGGCTGGATTATGAATGACGGACTAGACGCTTGTAATTCTTCCAACTCCAACGGGGTTGCCGACAGGGGGACCCAATCTCGCCATATTTATTCATCCTATAGTTGCAGAAACACTGTCTCTTGCGATAAAAAAGGACGAAAGGATAAAAGGAATAAAAATTGAAAACTCTGAAATAAAAATACAACAATATGCAGACGACACAACGCTGATCCTAGATGGATCCCGAGAATCTCTGGAAATAGCCATGGGTCTCCTGAATAAATTTGCTCTTTCTTCTGGTCTACAGTTAAACGTGAGCAAGTCACTGGCGGTTTGGTTCGGTCAGAAAAAGGGAAGCTCTGTAAAACTATGCCCTCATTATCGAATTAACTGGGACCCCGGAGGTTTTAAATTACTGGGGATATGGTTCTACCCAACGTTAACGGAAACAATTAATACAAATTATAATGAAAAAATTACTTCGATAAAAAAACTTCTAGGAAACTGGTCAAGAAGAAACTTGACTCCCATGGGGAAAATAACAATCATTAAATCCTTTGCTATTCCCCTACTGGTTCATTTGCTCTCAACTCTGCCCGATCCCGACTCCTCCGCTATGATCGAGTTGGAGAGGATTTTCTATAACTTCATTTGGAGTGGAAAACCAGACAAAGTAAAGCGAAAGACAATTATCTCTGAAAAAGCTGATGGAGGACTGGAAATGATTCATATTCAGACATTTGCTTCTTATTTAAAAATCAAATGGATTAAAAGACTGTCGGAGAGGGATGACGTGCATAGCACCCTCGTCAAAAATATTTTAAGTCCTATAGGTCATGATCTTTGGAAACTAGATAGCTCAAGCCTTATAGCAGTAAAAAATGGCATTAAAAATCGATTTTGGCAAGACACCCTGAAAGCATGGGCCCAGTGTATGAACAGCAATCACAATATAAACCTGGAACTAAATAATCTACTCTTCGAATTTGCGCCTATGTCAGAATGGAAGGAATTGATAACATGGGCACAGCAAGGCCTCAGCCGAATCGGGGATACTTTAAATCCGGATGGCGCTAGCTTCTTGTCCTTCAAAAAATTACAGGAAATGTATAACATAAAATCAGGTCATTTTTTACTCTACTGCGCTATTATTCACAATATTCCCACAGAAAAACGAACATATATAAAAAATGGAGAATTCCGTAGAAATGCACAGGTTTTGGAGCCAGAATTATACCATCGATTAATCATCCAAAAAAGCACAAAATTTGTATACAAGTCTATAATAAGTAATATAAAAACCCCTCCCCAGAAAGCCCAACAAAAATGAGGGGGGGGGGTGGAATTAGGCACAGGAGAAGAAGTCACATGGCCTACCATATTTAAATACATATACAGTACAACAGGACAAACCAATTTACAATACGGTACTTTCAATATCAAATATTACACCGAATCCTAGTAACAAATAGTCTAATGAAAATATGGGGAACAATCAACTCGGCTCTGTGTACCTTCTGTGAACAATATACAGAAACGCTTGTTCATCTGTTTTATCACTGCAGGTATTCAATGGGCATTTGGCAAAAACTTCATGTTTGTGCCGAGAGTATCGGTATTTCTATGGAAAACCCTTCGGGGTCACAGGTTATACTAGGTAAGACAGGGTCTAGCATAGTAAATCTTTTAATATTACTGATGAAAAAAATCATATATGTGTGCAGATATCGTAATATGAAACCCTCTTTCGAAGGTGCAAAATTATTTGTACTAAACCAGAGAGATATTGAAAACTATATAGCTGAGAACAACAAAAGCAAAACATCTTTCGAGAGTAAGTGGGGCCCCTTGGCGTTGTATATTTAACCAGGCGGGGGAAAAATCCAACATTTTCTCCTGCACCTGTTAAAGATATAGAAAATCAACAGTGGAGTGTCAAAGCTGCAAACATATCGTCTTGCAGAGTACAATTATATGTCATCTCAGGCTACCTACATATATATATATTTATGTTGTGTCTTTTTTTTGGTTGTGTAGGTGGGGAGGGGGGATGGGGGGGGGGGTGGAGGGTCCACAGTCCATTGCTATCCGACTATTTCTGTGTTCTTGATCTTGCAAAATAGTATGTAAATATGCTCCTATAATTTTTTTATTTATACATATATTTTTTTTTTCCCCTAAAAAAACATAGAAAATAGCATTTATCGGCACCAATAATAATTATTGATACGATGCTTGTAGAAATTCTTTTAATTGCCCAAATGTTCGTGTCGTGTAATATGTTGTACTATTGTATTGTTGTATATGTTGTACTATTAATTGCTCTACGTTTGTTTTTGTTCATGTACATTTCGTTTTGTCAATTTCTCATGTACAAAACGTTTAAGTTAGTGGTGCCTGGTAATTCGTTATGTAATATGCATGTAGATCACTGTTCAACCTATTCAGTTAAATTAAGCTAAGGAAGTTGGGCAACGATTTGGGGTAACACTCACGAAATATAATTGACAAAGGATCTGCTGCAAGTTGTATTGTCAGTCTTTTGTCCAGGATATTACCTTTTCAATGGGAGGTCTTACACCAAAGCCTAGCCGGAAGTTGGGTGAACGATTATTTTTTTTGTGTTCTCTTTAGGGCCCTTCCCTGAAATATGTAATATAATTTGTAATATATTATTTGTAACCGGTTATCTGTATGCGGATAATAAAATATATTTGGAAAAAAAATAAAAAAATAAATAACGGTACGTATGAAATATCTGTGGAAGGTGAAATACACACCAGTGTAAGGTATAATTTAGGCCAAAAAAATTCAAGAAATTATTTACAACCAAAAGGGTGTTAGCCCTGGAACAAGCATTTTACCACATAGATGTTCAATTACACATCTTTTCCCTGAATACAGTGTAGATCGTTTTCCAATCTAGGTAGATCTAGAAATATGGATGATTATGTAAAGAAGTATCAATTGCATTTTGGGCAAGGCTTTGGTGTAAGACTTCCCACTGGAAAGGTAATATCCTAGAGAAAAGACTGACAATATAACTTGCAGAAGATCCTTAAGTCAGTTATATTTCATGACACCAAAGCGTTGTCGGATTTTATATCTAGGTTTAGGCTCGGATTCAAGTCAATCGATCCTCTGAGTCACGTGATTTGTGTAGATTATGAGGGGATAGAGCCGTACGGAAACTGCTAAGACGGACTACAACGTCGGAAGAGCCCATCTGATACCCAATCTGCGGATAAAACAACTCGCTCAAGAAACAGACCAAATATCATGATATAGTTTTTCAGATTGCCCCGGAGTTTCACTGTAACACGCCATAAGAAAAGTAGTTCCCCGCTGCAAAAGGCAGCGATATAATTCTATACTCGAGTATAAACGGATATGACCGACTACTGCCAAACGGAGAATTTGTAGAAAAATGTGGTCAGTCATTCACTCGGATATATGGAAAACTGGCATTCACTCATACCGAGACAGATAATCGTCAACAGAAGAATACAACTTTAGTGGACAGTTATCATGCGAGAAAATATATATAACTGAATATTAGAATATTGCAGCCGATGGTTCGAATGTACATGTATCATGACATCCTGTATTATGATTTGCATGGTCCTCGTTTTCTAATATTTTCCCTGTTTGACCCTTCTGCAGTGTCCATGAAGCGTTGCCTCAAACCCGACAGGCGGTCTGTTTGATCTCTCCCTATCTGATTATCGGCTCGATCGACACGATTGTCCGTTCAATAAAGATATATTTGACCACTGAATTTGACCGTTTGACCGTTTAAATATATATCGGTATTGCGTCGCAATTCACAAGTCACAAGAAAATAACTGTGTGAATGTGTAGATGCCTCAATGTTTTATTTCTTTCCGTAAACATTTTTTTTTGTGGGCAGGGCAACAGGGCAGACAACCATTTGTATGAATGATTCACAGTCAATTCACCCACAAACCGATTCAACCACAACCAATTCACCCACAACTTCAAATCGATTCACCCACAAAAAAGTCAACTCACCCACAACCAGGTCAATTCACCCACAGTCTCAGTGTTGCTATAGTCATCATACATAATGACTAAATTTCAGGACATGGGAATATTGCATATATTGGGCAATTATTTGACTGCTTTTTGGAGGGCGATAGTCTGGAAAAGTGTTATGGAAAATTAATAAACAGTAGAATTTTAGCCAAGGTTGATTTCAAAGCAACATTTGAAGCAACTGAGAATTAATCCACAGGTGTCACAGTGTAGTAAACAATCACTCATTGTATAAATAATCTATGGGTAGATTACAAATAAGAGGCAAAACAATGCTTAGTCTATTAACTACATTTTATGCTTCAGAATGATCAAGTTTGAATATTACATGTTTTTGAATAAAATATACACAATATATATATTGCACAATATATATCATTTAGTACAGACCATGAAATATAATACCTATATTGTATAATCTATGTTTCTTAAAATAGTAATGTTTCATACATATAAATGTATTGGCTCCATACATGTAATTGAGCAATGTAACAGAATAGCAAATAAAATGGTATCAAAGCACACTTTGATGAAAATTCCAGCATCTAGAACAAAATTATGAGAAAAAAAATTAAGAAAGAGCAGTTCATGCTGTTGGTCCATACAGGTTTCCGATGGCTCGCAGAAGCTGGGATGAAGTCTTACTTCCATCATGATACTCTCCCCATAATCCAAAAATCTTTCCTTGGATCTGACAGTAGAGTTTCTTTTTTTCAAAGTTTCCCCGCCCATACCAGTCTCATCTGCAAGTTTAGAAACTCTGCCTCACGGAAGAGCAGCGGTTCAAGGATATAAAACATATCTTCACATTTCAAGTTAAATACTAAGCAGTTGGGCCCGCGATGAATTCACACCTGTCACACTTAGCTCGCACCAGATTGGTCTTATCAGCTAGCTTAGCTCGTTCACTGATTGGGTTGATTTAACAGATAGATCGATACACTGGCTCGCAAGGATGGCTTCATACAGCCAGACGGAGTTCTCCAACCAGGTATCCCGGATGTACTTCATATCCATATCCATTAAATATGTTGAATAAACCAACACTGACACTGTGGGTGAATTAACCTGGTCGTGGGTGAGTTGACTTTTTTTGTGGGAGAATCGACCTGAAGTTGTTTTGTGAATCGGTTGTGGGTGAATCGGTTTGTGGGTGAATTGACTGGATACCGTATGAATAGTCGCGAGTCAGTCGTTTCTTTGGTCGGGAAAACGCTTCTCTCGCACGATAATTGCAGCACAGAAAAACGATTGTTAAGACCCCCTAGGAAATGCCATTTATAAGAAAAACAATTCGTTAAATTGATTAATTCGTGTCACTGTTATGAAGAATCCACGCAAATATGAGTGACAATTATGTTTTTCCTTCAGACGAAAGATTTTGCTGAAACATAGACCGCTGTATACGCAACCAGGAATGGGGATTGCTTGGTTATTATGGATATTCGTCATTGTGACGTCATACGTGAATGGAAAACGTGAGTTTTTTTATCGATACCAATAATATTCGATTGCTTATAAATCTGATGTATAGATGATTGGACGTTGACTACTGATAATAATCAATCTGTTAACGATGACAGATGCTTGGGCTTTGTTGTACCAATAACAACTGTTCGTATCAATGTGAAAGAAATTCGAATAAAAATAATGTTTTGGCACAATGGGATTTTCTGATTAGAGCAAATGTATTTCAAAAACCATAAACTTGTCTATTTTGTACTTTTTTCAATGACTCTCTTCCCAAAGAATAATTTGGTTATTTTTCTCCATGATTAACTAAGTGATCCAGACAGTTCTATCTGCACCGGAAATTGAGGGAGACCAGAATGTGGAATTTCTGCCGGCCAGCAGTAACAGATTTAAGCGACAGGTATGTGCTGTTGAAGTTGATCTAAAGCGGATGGATACAAAGTACCGTTGTGTACGGAAACAGAGAAATTCTATTCTTGACGTATTTTTGTACACACTTATCGTCTTTTATTGGCATGAATGAGGGACAAAACAGTAATCTGATGTTACATTTCTGATACAGCCATTGTCAATCAGGATGTCTTACCTCTGTGACTTCTTGAAATGTATACCACATATGAGAGAGAGAGTAGAAGGAGAGGCGTCAGTTTCCGACCCCTGAGACCAGAGGGCTATAAAACTTTTCACATTGAAACCTTGGATCAAAACCGTAAGAGAATGGCAATGTTATGAACACGTGTAAGAATTGTTTATCGGCAAATGTTTTTTGTTTTTTTTACAGATTTTCTTTCGTGATTTGTTGTTTTCTTCAATAACTGTTCGATGTGACCATAGATAACAATTATGCACTTTGAAGCGAGAAAATTGCGAGATTAATGAAATAAAACATTAAATCCTTGCGATCCCTTATGACATTCTCATGGCACCCGATTGTAAACTCCTTTTTACTCCACCGACAGTTTAGGAGGTGACAAACTCTGACAATAGGAGAATGCCTTATGGCTGCCACTTGAAATTTACTCAAGTTCTTTCTTTTCTCAATCTTAATAAACTAATATCCTATCAACGCTCCCCAATCGTTTTTGTCGCAAGAGGATCTTGCCTATTTTAATTGAAATTGGTGTTAAAAGAGCCCAAATTGTGTGAATATAATAGCTGTGTGACATGCAGTCATACTGTCAGCGCACTTGGACAGGACTAATCCACTTGCTGCTGATCCACTTGCTCATATCACCTCAAGGTTTATCAAGACTAGTCCATACTCTCTAAAAAAAACTTGAGTGAACTGTTCAACTCAAGTTTGAGTGAAATGTACCTGTTCACTCAAACTTAAGTTACTTTTCAATCAACTTGAGTTACTTTTCACTCAATTTAAGTTAAAACCATTCAAGTTCATTCAACTTGAGTGGGATCAATTTCCACTCTTATGCTTGAGTGAATGTCCCTCAAGTTGAGTGCATTTAACTCAAGTTGAGTGAAAATCTCACTCAAGTAATGAGTGGGATCATTTTCCACTCTTACTTAAGTAAAATTTCACTCAACTTTTTTAGAGAGTATATCTACCTCGTGTTGTGGTTCTACACTATCTAGATACGGCGACATCAAACGATATTCGACCATGCAGCATGATTATTCCCTATTTTCGTTGTCCCTTCCATCCACGCTGAACAGACTTATTGATTGGTTTAGACGCTTTCATTAAAGTAGGACGGTAAGAACCTATAGCGACTAATCCCATTTATTAAGATGGCGTCCTTCCCAAGATATTAAATAGGATGAAATGACCCGAACCCGAGTCCGGAAATGTAAGCATTTTTCCCCATTCAGGCCGTACCAACCTGTATCAACGGTTATGAGAATGTGGTGAACAGTACGATGTGTGCCGTGGACAATTCAGACTTCATCGCTGGGTCTGAGGGAGTTAGTGAGGCCGATAAACAGATCATCCTTGACGCTCATAACAACTACAGAGCCGGTGTAGACCCAACTGCTACCAATATGATGAAGGTGGTGAGTATAACAGAATCTTGTCAGATGTGAACTGGGAATATTTGAGATAAGCCCAAATCTTGGATGGAATAAAATCTTCAATCGGTTCAAAAAATAGGCAAAGATTTTGTGTCATTTGCGTACACTTCGCTATCCATAATTTGGCTTGCGAATCGTGTGTCTCCATTTTCGCAGAGTGATATCCGGTACTTTACCGTATTCTGTTCGGCCTTCATCAGGCGGAGAACAGACTCGAGAAATCTGACAAATTACAGGTTTTCATACCACTTCGGAAACAGAGATTGCCTGGGCTTACAAAATATATAGGTATGAATAACTTTCGTATCATCCAAGAGGTGTGGTAGATCTGTAATTTTGAACCAGTGGGACATCACATGACTCGAAAATGGCTGCTACGTTGGGGTTACGTCGGTAGACTTTAGCTGATTGGCTGATGAAGTCACATGGTATTGTTTTATGGAAATTCCCTCTTGCAGTTGCCGAAAGTAGGCTGGAAATGGATACACACGATCCCAGGGTCAGTCTTACCGCGTATAGATGACCCAGATGGTTACAGGTTGGATTTTGTGTAAGACTCGTGAAATATATTTGACAAATGATCTGCTGCAAGTTGTATTGTCAGTCTTTTGTCCATATTTTTACCTTTACATTGTGAGGTCTTACAACAAGGCCTTGCCCGACATCGCATATCGGGCTTGTATACCGAACCGCGTCATACTACCGGCATTATTTTCACTAACAGTATGTTGTGTGCCAACACAGACCTTGTGTCATTATCATTAAACGAAAAAAAACTTGTGTTCAAAGTAGACGCTAAAATAAGGCTCGCTTGAAGACGCGCGAAAATTTCGTGCAGAAGACGTCATTTTATAACCGAACGAGCGCGTACAGTCTCAATCTGAATGAATCTGTTCCATCATCTGGCCAACAATAGAAAACGAGGCCAACTATGGATGACATGTAAACTTAAGGACGCATTTGGGTTGGCACATCAAAACGTGTGTTGATACTTGATTAAGTAGTGGCGAAAACGAGGCCAAGGTGCGGCTGGCACTGTGGGATATTGAATGATCGATGTCTACGTATATTAATCGATTTTTTTTTTTTTAATTTTCCTTCCATCTTTGGCTCAGTTGGAGTCATTCCCTATAATGTCAAGCCGAGTTACTTCAGTTTTTAATTATCTACCGTACCTAAGATTCAATGTCATAGAGGACAGGGTATGGTAGATAATTAAAAATTGTACTAACTCGGCTTGACATTATAGGGAGATATTCTGTCGATTCTAGGAATAGTTACACAAAATATCGACTGTTTGAAAACTCTCGCCAATATTTAAAACTTCGGATTTGGTGAAAAGAGGGAGTTTGATAAAAGCTTCGCAGACGATGCGCAGTTGCAAAAAAAAAATGAAATGGCCGCGAAGTGTATTATTGATCCAACTAAAATACGGTAAGAGATATTTGGCCGTTGTTTTAATGGTAAAAAAACTGATCATTATGGGCCATCGCTCTATTACCTTTTGTATGTAGTCGGGAAGCTATGTCCCTGTAATATCACGGGATTGCTACAAAGGTGCACAGTGCATGTGCTTAATATAACGTGCTTCCACTTGATTTTTAGCCTGAAAAATTTTCCTGATTACAAACTGATTTCAAAATAAAAAGTCTCCCAGACAGTTAATAGGCTTCAAGCCGTAGGCTGTGTCAGTCTGCCGTAATTCTCTTCCTAATCCGTAAATATTGTGTACATATTGGGCGTTTATTAGGTAGTCTTCATGGCTATATTTCATAAGATTAAACAAAGGATGGTAAGTTTTATCTCCATGGCCTCATTTACTCTATGTTTGACAGATTTGACATGATATCCCCCACACTGGGATAATAGAAAGACGCATTGAGTTTGACAGGGGGTTTTTGGGGGGGGGGGGGGCATTCAATAGGCAGCCTCCGTCTTAAATAATCGCTGAAATTATGAGCCAGCACGTTTATGGTCGCTGTATTATTCAATCATAATGTAGACAGTTAATGCAAGATTCTACATTCAGAAAATAGAGGTATTCTATGGGGGATAAAGAGGGGTTCATATAATAAAGTGAAGAGTTTTTCAAACAGCTATTTACGAAATTGCAATCATTCATAAAAAACAAAATGAACTTGTGTACGTCTGTCCACAGTACTGGGATGATGAATTGGCTGCCACCGCCGAGAAGTGGGCCAAACAGTGTTTTGTGGGACATGACCATCAACTCCAAATGTCCAGATATATACCACGTAAGTTAGTAATATGTAATAGGCGAAATTCTGGCGTTAAATTAAGTGTTAATACTCCTCTGTATGCAGTTAACAAACGCTCAGATCGTATTTCCGGGGAATGGTATTGCATAACCAAAATACCCAACCTGCTCATTGGTGTAGAAGGGAGGCACACGATACTCATTGTACGAGAAAATACAAACGATCAGATATTCTTGTGTGTTTATGTGCAGTTTGTGATATATTCTATATGGTAACTTTAATGGAGTTCTATAAAAGCAACCGTACATCACAGGATATATGACAGCATGGAGACAGAAATCTATTTCTACCTTCATAATCACAGGCACAGGCGCGGCGAAAGCAATTCAACAAAGGGAGGGGGGGGGACAATTAAATGAGGAGTGGGGCCGGGAGGAGGTGTCCCCCTGCCGCGGGCCGGGTGACCTCCTCCGGGAACATCTGAAAATTTGCCCTTCATTTTACACGTTTGGCGCATATTTGACGCGCCTGAGGCAGAGTCGAGACTGAAGTTAATGCACAATTTAACAATTTCAAGTGCTTCGGTACTATTACATCACGTATTGCTTTCTCGTAACTATGCAGACGAATGCTAAACAAACTGATTCGAGTATAACGGCGATCATGAGATTGATTAAACCGAGAAAACTCTTAAGATGTGTGTTCTAAGCTCTATTGGGCAATTATCGGCCTGGATCTTTTCTTCGGCGGGAAATGATAAATTGCTATTTGACAATAAATTAAAACATTCATTTTATTTGAGAAGTGATATCGCCTAACACCGAACTCGAGGAACTTAATCAACAACTGATCCATCTATGAACAACCGCTAATTCTTGTTTTTAAGCATATGGGACAAATCCAGGCCAGAATGGAGCTTTTGGTCACGATCATTGGTCCAGCGTTGTGGCCGGCTGGTATAACGAGGTACAACTGTATGTTTATGGCGAAGACCCAGAAGTCTACATCGGACCTGGTGGCTGGACAGATATAGGCCATTACACACAGGTAAGAAACGATTCAAAATATCTTTTTCTTCGCTTCCACGAATAATAACAGTTTTCGATAGCGTATATAGGTCAAATGATGTCATATGTATGTATTCAGTAATTTGAAATCAATAAGAATTGAGTACCAGATATTGATACCAGTGTCAGAGAAATGACATATGAAAAGGGTCACTTTGATATCAGAATTCACCCAAGGTGAAGCATAGGAGACAGAACACTGGTCTCTGGGGACCACCGTTTATTTCACACCTGTACATTACGTTACACAATGTATCTGCTGATATGTTCCTGTAGGCAAAACGACAATAACAGGGAAGGCCCATAGACTATGTTCGCTGTTCTTGCAACATACAGATGGTCTCAGACCACTGCAAAATTTACGGTCACAGCCATATTAGTGAAATTGATTCCCTAATTAACTCTAGATTTTCATATTTCGACAAGAAGTAGTATGTTTCAAGTGCTACAGCCTGACTAACTTCTTGAGAGATGTCGCCCACCTAAATTTTGAGTGGTGTACGCTCGTACATATGACTTCATATTTTTGCCCTTTTCTGTGCTTTGAGGGAGAGAGAGAGAGGGGGGGAGGGAGAATTAAGGTTTAACATCGCGTTCAGCAATATTTCAGCTATATATATCGACGAGAATTGAGAAAGCAGTGCACAGGTACCCGAATACTCTCTCTGAGCAGCACCTTAGACCTGGAGTTGAAAAAAAGACTCACAGCGAAACCGAACACATACCACATAAAAAATTACAGACACCTACCACTGGCCTGTGATTATTCCTCGCAACATAGGCAGGAAAAAATGAAAAACATTTCTCTTCTCTGTCAGAGGATGTTTTTTTTGTTTTTTGTTTTTTTAATTTAGTAGTGCCATCAAACCAGCAGTCATACACTCCTTCAATCAGCGTTAGTCCTACATCTCTTATTCTCAGTCCGCCATATTCGCGTCACTTGGCCTCTTGTACATTAAATCACCCCGAACCAATGAAAATCGGCCCCACGAATAGGCTTTTCGTTACATGGTCAACGACAGCAACCAAAGTAAAAGTCAACGACAACCTACATGTACGGTGGCCTATAGCGGACATTGGTAAAAAAAATTCAGTTTGCTGGATGTCAACTGAATTTTCTGTTAATTTGCTTGTTTTATGCCTTTCACTTCATATTTTCTTGCGATTTTATTTTAAAATATTTCTTTATTCAATTTTCTTGAATCACTTCATAGTTGTCAACATTTCCTGTTAACGATTTATTGCAAGTCTCTATTTAACCCAGTTTTCCAGAAAAAGTCGGATAAAGCAAGAAAATATAAAACTCGATTTAACCCAGTTTTCCAGGAAACATGCAAGAAATTTCAAAAATCATTAAAAAATGTAATTATACCGAGCTGATATTTACACCGCGGTGTAACCGCGGAGAGAATTTTTACACCATGCGCGGTGTAAATATCTTACACCGCCGTTTAAATAGTTTAAACCGCGTTGTAAACATTTTCTCTGTAATGGAAACGTTTTCAACATGGTGTGGACTATTTACACCGCGGAGTAAACATTTCCATCGAGGTAAAAATATTTACTCTGTAGTGGAAACACTTTCAACGGGGTATTTATTTTCACAGCGCGGTGTAAATATTTTCTCTGTGGTGTAAACATCTCCACCGCGGTGTAAACTATTTACATCACGATATTTTCTCCGAAGTGGAAATATTTCCGCTTGCTATGATTTCCCCCACGCGTTGAAAACTATTTACAGAAAGAAATCTATTCACACCGTGATGTAAATATTATCACCAGGGTGTACTTTTTCGATGATATTTGAATTTTCGTGCATTTTACTTTTCCTGGAAAAATCGCGGTCTTATGAACTGTAAAATGTTACCAGGAAATGTTGAAAACTGTAAAAAAAAAAGTGATTCGAGGAAATTGAAGAAAGAGATATTTTAAGGGACCGTGCAAAATTTATTGATGGGGTAGGACCGGTGCAAACAGTTCGGGGACCCGGACTTTTTTTCTCGCTATTTTATGTAGGACATTAATTTTTTTTTACGTGACTATCCATAGGACCAAGAGTTTTTTTTTTCAAAAAAAAAATAAAGAAAAAAAAATACGAAGCTGCGCATCTGAAAACCCCTCGGCTCTGGGTCCTGATTCGATAGGCTTCTGGGTCATGGCCATATGGTGTGCCCAGGGATGTCATTCTTGAGATATGTCGGTAATGAGATTTCAAAATGAGCAGTTGAATAGTATTGGAGATATGTATCATTAATGATTTTGCATAAATTGAAAATGGCCACCAACGCTTCCGCGCAATCAGAAAAGCCGGCTTGGTAATTTATTGAAAGTCTCTTGATGTATCGATGATGCACCAACTTTCATATTGAACAGTTGAATGGCATCAGAGATATGTACATGTATCATTAATAAACAATGGCCACCAAGGTTTCCATCCAATCAGAAAAAACGGTGTGCTAATTTATTGAAAGTCTCTTGAGGTATTGATGATGCACCAACTTTCATATTGAACAGTTGAATGGTATCAGAGATATGTACATGTATCATCAATGAGTGCATAAATTAAAGATGGCCATCAAGGCTTCCGCTCAATCAGAAAAGCCGGCTTGGTAATTTATTGAAAGTCTCTTGATGTATCGAAGATGCACCAACTTTCATATTGAACAGTTGAATGGCAGAGATATGTACATGTATCATTAATGAGTGCATAAATTAAAGATGGCCACCAAGGCTTCCGCCCAATCAGAAAAGCCGGCTTGGTAATTTATTGAAAGTCTCTTGATGTATCGATGATGCACAAACTTTCATATTGAACAGTTGAATGGCAGAGATATGTACATGTATCATTAATGAGTGCATAAATTAAAGATGGCCACCAAGGCTTCCGCCCAATCAGAAAAGCCGGCTTGGTAATTTATTGAAAGTCTCTTGATGTATCGATGATGCACAAACTTTCATATTGAACAGTTGAATGGTATCAGAGATATGTACATGTATCATCAATGAGTACATAAATTAAAGATGGCCATCAAGGCTTCCGCTCAATCAGAAAAGCCGGCTTGGTAATTTATTGAAAGTCTCTTGATGTATCGATGATGCACCGACTTTCATATTGAACAGTTGAATGGCATCAGAGATATGTACATGTATCATTAATCAGTGCATAAATTAAAGATGGCCATCAAGGCTTCCGCTCAATCAGAAAAGCCGGCTTGGTAATTTATTGAAAGTCTCTTGATGTATCGAAGATGCACCAACTTTCATATTGAACAGTTGAATGGCAGAGATATGTACATGTATCATTAATGAGTGCATAAATTAAAGATGGCCACCAAGGCTTCCGCCCAATCAGAAAAGCCGGCTTGGTAATTTATTGAAAGTCTCTTGATGTATCGATGATGCACCAACTTTCATATTGAACAGTTGAATGGCAGAGATATGTACATGTATCATTAATGAGTGCATAAATTAAAGATGGCCACCAAGGCTTCCGCCCAATCAGAAAAGCCGGCTTGGTAATTTATTGAAAGTCTCTTGATGTATCGATGATGCACAAACTTTCATATTGAACAGTTGAATGGTATCAGAGATATGTACATGTATCATCAATGAGTACATAAATTAAAGATGGCCATCAAGGCTTCCGCTCAATCAGAAAAGCCGGCTTGGTAATTTATTGAAAGTCTCTTGATGTATCGATGATGCACCGACTTTCATATTGAACAGTTGAATGGCATCAGAGATATGTACATGTATCATTAATCAGTGCATAAATTAAAGATGGCCATCAAGGCTTCCGCTCAATCAGAAAAGCCGGCTTGGTAATTTATTGAAAGTCTCTTGATGTATCGATGATGCACCAACTTTCATATTGAACAGTTGAATGGCAGAGATATGTACATGTATCATTAATGAGTGCATAAATTAAAGATGGCCATCAAGGCTTCCGCTCAATCAGAAAAGCCGGCTTGGTAATTTATTGAAAGTCTCTTGATGTATCGATGATGCACACACTTTCATATTGAACAGTTGAATGGCAGAGATATGTACATGTATCATTAATAAAAGATGGCCACCGAGGTTTCCATCCAATCAGAAAGACCGGTTTGCTAAAGTCTCTTGATGTATCGATGATGCACCAACTTTCATAATGAACAGTTGAATGGTATCAGAGATATGTACATGTATCATTAATGGGCTTCTAGGTGATGACCATATGTCTCATTCAAGCTTGGTGTTATTTGCATAACAACAATATTTTGCTCAGGCGGGTTTCCTATTGGAGGGGGAGGTGCATACAAAAGAACAGGACACTTGGGATAGTGAATAAAATACTCTATATTATCAACATTAAATATCAGTCTGGTATCTGTGAACTACAGTGTATATGCCTGACAACATGAAACCACTGAAACAAAGACCCTTTTATCACTGAACAACTATATGTAGCATGTCAAATACAATGCACTCTACAAGTTCATTATCATTAAACCTGTAAAACAGTTTTGGCACAGCTATATAATATCAACAAATAATTTCAATGGAAAATCATGTAGGCCTACATTGTGCATGTAAAAAAGTTGATTTCATTGAGCTAGAAGACCTGGTGTGCATGTACATTTGACTCAGAAAGGTTTTACAGCGAAACCTGCCTAAACCGACACCTGAATAAACTGACAAACCTTTATATATTGACATTTGTCTTGGTACCGATGGGCAGTTTACCATTGATTTGAACCTCTGTAAACCAGAACCCTGTCAAAATCAACACAAAATGTTGGTCCAGAGCAGGGTCGGGTTATACAGGTTTCAGTGTATTTGCATACCAGAGCAATGGAAAAAGCATCCAGTGTAAATAAGCAAGAATGGGCAAGTAAGATGTTCACATATTTTTCTACCCGAATGATATTTGGAGGGAGAAGGGGGGGGGGTCGATTGAAAAGGATACAATGCGATGTCCTGAGAGTCAAATAGCCACCTCTCCACCAGAGTGTATTGACATGACTGAGCAGAAGTTTACCTGATGTTGATATGGTGCAAGAATGTAACATTTTAGCATCACCAGAAGTTCATGAAGTAAAAGTGTGTAACAGTAGATTAGACCAGTTAGACAGCATTGGCACTCGTCAAACGGTCACTCTTGCCCAGTAGCCACACACGAAAGACAAACATTCTAGGCCCGCGAAACGAGAACAGCGTGGGATCATGTGTGAGCCTAATTATGTACATTTCATAGCCTGAGTATTTGACGTTCAGTAGGAAGGCTTGCGGAAATGCCGACTAGTGTGGAGGACCACTGTTCCATACTTATAAAAATGTGCAAAAGTATATGTGCATATCACATATTGGTTAGGGGGTGGTGTTTACAGATGCGGCTCACCAAATCCGGGTACAGGTAGGTCACAACATATATAGGACCAGAACTTTTTTTACCCAAGATCCAGATAGGACCCATAGTTTTTTTGGGTTCGAAGATAATGGGGACCAAGGATTTTTTTAGCTGATTTTCCTTGTTGCACCGGTCCTACCCCCTCGATAAATTTTGCATGGTCCCGAAAATAGAATCGCAAGGAAATATAGTGTAAAATACAAAAAAAATAAACTAAAAAATACCCTCTGGGGAACCGTAACAAGCCTAGCATGTACAGAATGTTTCTACAATGTTGTGTGTGAATGAAGATGATTCCATTTCAGTTCGAAGCTTTATTATGCAACTCATGGTTGGATGGATGGATGTACTTGGACACTGCATCGCACCGCGATGGGCACTGGTCGTGCAAGCACGCCGTGCAACCCGTTTCCCACAAACAGCCCTACACATGATCCCCCTAAATCAGTATTACATAAACACTGTGTATTCGTCCATATGCCGTTACCCAGTTCGCCTGTCTGTCACCCGTCTCCCAATTCGTCTATCTCCCGTTACCCAGTTCGCGTGTTATCTCTCAGCAGGCGTTCTGCAGACCGTTACCCAATTCGACTGTTACCCATTACCCATTACCCAGTTCGCATCTGTCTGTCACCCATTACCCAATTCGTCCATATCCCGTTACCCAGTTCGCTTATTAGCCCTTTGCAGACGTTCTGTAGCCCGTTACCCAAATCGACTGTCACCCATTACCCATTACCCATTACCCAGTTCGCCTCTGTCTGTCACTCATTACCCAATTCGTCCATCTCCCGTTACTCAGTTCGCGTATTATCTCTTTGCAGGCGTTCTGTACCCCGTTACCCAATTTGACTGTCACCCATTACCCATTTGTCTATGACCGTCTAGCGAGCTGTATCTGGTGGTTTTGTTCTACACCCCTATATTCAAGTGAACTGATCTTCCACTTTGACCTAGTTTTGAATTGGGAACTGGGTACTAGGTGTCAGCTTCACACACATGAATGTAAACACATGGAGGCGTACCGTTTTATTCCAGCTATAGGATGCTATAGTAACTGGTGAATACCATTTAACATATAACCAACAGGAAAAAGTTAATTTACTTTTGATATAACATAACATCACATAACAATAATGAGATTTGATGATATCTTAGTTAATAACTGACCAAATATATGACAATATAACAATTTCAGGTTGTCAAGGATACTGTAGTCTTGGTTGGATGTGGATACGCAGAGTGCTCGACGGGATACGGGAAATTCTACTTCTGCAACTATTTGACAGGGTATGTATACGATTGACGCTAAATGACCTAAATAGGAGGGGGCTTGTTATCACTTACAGTGTATCGTACTGTTTTGAGCTGTGTGCTGTTCTTTGGGAACGGATTATTTCCTCATAATTCACGTCTCTTGTCAGTATTCATCCGCCACACAGGACCATCCCGGCCTGTGAATCTTTCTAGGGTTTAATAGACGTATAATCATGATTAGGCATTTAGAAGACGACGTAATGAGTTTGTCAAAAAAAATCAAAAATATTCGTACTTCGTATATAAATCCCATATTGATTGTCGCTGATGTACAATAATTACCGGAAGTGACGTCATATTCAGGAAAAGAATATTGCAAAAAAAATTTATCGTGTTTAGTCAATTGTCAGCCTCCTACGTGCACAAGCTAATGCAGTTTACTAATATCAAGCTTCTTAAATCGCCGATTGGACAACGCTGCCCAAGGGGCATTCGCAACTTTTCGGAGTTCTCCGGTGGCACATTTCTCGGAGAACATGGATGTCATAATGTCTTCTAGCTGTGGTGACGTCACCAGAATTATATTGAATTCGCAATAAAAGCGGGTTATTTCACTCTAATAAGAGAGAATTTCCATTGATAATGAGTTGTAGAAATAATTTGACCAAAATTATACATCGTGGTGGTGATTTACAGGATATACAATTTATGGATCCGCGTGAGTGACTAGGCTTTTTTTGACAATTAATAGGAAATTCATGTTAAGACTCTCCGAGAGTAAATCGGTTCACTTGGTAGATTTCCGCTCGGAAGTTCCGAATGATAGTCGCACTCGACACGGCCTCGGGTAATGTAGGACATTATGGCCATGACATTATGGCACATGGCCGTGTGGTCATATCATCCAAGTTGCCACATGAATAGGTACACTAAAAGCGTACCTGAGATACAACACATATCACGAATCGTTAGATTCTTGGTATGTGCTTTAGAATTTAACCGGAAGACTATACTGTGAAGTCATGTGACTCTGTCAGTATATCGGCACCTCTTCCCACATCCCTCATATGTGTTGTAATTAGTACCTCGTTGCGCACTGCTAGGAATCCATATTGGCATCCATGTTGAAAGCGCATATCACGTCGAAACTCCGATCAGCGCATGTCAGCTGTATGACTTCCGTTACCAAAGAGATCAGCTTCAGCCGAGAAACCAGGAGAAATACTTCAAATTAGAAGATAATAATAATAATCTTTATTTAAACACGGTCAATCTATCAGTACAACGGTTTTTCATAGAAGCCGTGGGCTAAAACTAGAGAACAATAATATTTACAGCATAAAAACGATGCAGAAACTAAATAATTGACATCATACTATATGGCTAAAACAAAAAATAATAATAATACTAAAAAATTGAAAATAATAATAACAATAATAATAAAAATAAAATAAGGTGAAATAAATAAACTACAAAAAAGAAATAAAATAGAATAAGAAAAAAACCATACAAATAAATATAAGGTTGAGTAATTTATAAAAGCAAGATAGTACGACTATTAAGAGGAATAAATATCAAAGAAGTGCTTGGCGCATTGTTGTTTAAAAGATCGTAGAGTGGCAGTACCTAAACACTAAAAGAATTTTTATGTAAAACAGTTCTACTAAAGACAATGTATCAAAAGAACGTGTTCTGGAATAACTCCTAAAATTGAATAGATTAGTTAAATACTGAGGTCAAAGTCCATTTAAAGATTTATAAACAAGTAAACACTCACGATATTGTAAACGATATCTAAAAGGTAGCCATCCAAGTTTAGAAAACATATCAAAAGACGGGGTATAAAAGTTACAATCAAGGATCAATCTAGCTGCACGTTTTTGAAGTCGTTCAAGTCTAAGGCAGTTTTCAAGTGACGTATGACCCCAAACATTAATACAGTAGTCTAAATGCGGTAATATAATACAATTAAAAAAAGTTATCCTTGCCGAATATGGTAAATATTTCCGAGTTTTCCACAATAAATATAACTTGGATGCAATCTTCTCACAAACAAAATTGACATGATCAGACCACGGATATATGAACACCTTATATTTTTTCGCTCGACGTAGATTTCAGATCGACGTCACCAAGTTTAACACCAAGCTCTGCAGTGGATAAATAAGTACGCCTCTGAGTCGTTGTTACAAGCATAGATTTAGGTTTTTTTTACATTAACAATCATTTCGTTCTCTGAGCACTAGCGAGAAACTTTAACAGCTGCTCAGTTAATTAGTTCAAGTCATGTATGGTTTTGTCCGTCATGAAAGAGTAGAATCATCAGCAAACAAAGTGGTGTCACAACTATCAACATACAAGGGTAAATCATTTACATACATAAGAAACAGCAAAGGGCCCAAGATTAAACCCTGTGGTACTCCTGTTGTGATAGTGAGTTTCTCCGACACGTTACCATTAAACGCCACAACTTGCTGTCTATTACACAAATAAGAAGATAAAAAGGTTAAAACAGAGGTATCTCATTTATAGATTTCGAGTTTCTTCAGCAGAATATTATGACGTACAAGGTCAAATGCTTTGCGGAGGTCGATGAACAAGGCACCAACAAGATAACCTTTGTCAATTGCATGTGTCCACGAATTCAGCATTTGAGTAATGACCGTTTGGCAGGAATGAGAAGCACGAAACCCAGATTGGTTTTGGTGAAGAAGAGAGTTTGTCTCAAGAAAGTCAGCAAGGTGATAATGCACATGACGTTCCAATATCTTAGATAGTGCCAGTAGAATGCTAATAGGTCTGTAATTACCCGGATCACTCGTGTTGCCTTTATTGAAAAATGGTAAAACTTTGGCTATTTTCCATAAATCTAGGAATGTACCAGCCGTGATACACTTATTAAAGATGAATGTCAGGCTGTTAGCAATTGATGAGGAAAATAGTTCCAGGTATTTAGGATGTAGACCATTTGTTCCTTCGGGGGTAGAATCAAGGGAATATCCATTTCATTTAGATATATACTTTATCTCCTGATAAGGCAGAAATACAACGAGGACTATGTGAGCGGAAACATATCCTGTAGCATGTGGTGTGCCTCACGTGCGGCGGATCACGGTTAACAACGGAGCGGTGTAAAATCTTTACACCATTAATGCGCGCAGTAGTATGACTTCGACGGAATAGGCCGAGCAATCGCGAGTGTTCAAGGCTCAGAAAACCAGCCTAATTATTTTTCATCATAATAATCGTATTAAAGACGAAATAAATCAACTCTACTTAACTTAATGACACAAATTCAAGAGTCATACCGCAAGGGTCTATATTTGTCGTGGTTTTGTGTGGTAGGCCGTCAGTGCCAAAACCTCGGTCATTTAGACGTGTAAATCGAATTTATGCCGCGGTGTAAATCGAATTTATACCGCGGTGTAAATAGTTTTGACTAGCAATGCAAGAATCCGCGCAATGCAAGCATCAATCGCAATGCAAGGTTCCTTGCAATGCGCCGATCCTTGCATTGCAAGTCAAAAATATTTACAGTAAATCAATTAAATTCACTCGCAATCCTTGCATTGTGAGTGATGATTGCATTGCGCGGATCCTTGCATTGTGAGTCAAAAATATTTACACTAAATAAATCAAATTCACTCGCAATCCTTGCATTGCGAGTGATGCTTGCCTTGCGCGGATTCTTGCATTGCGAGTCAAAAATATTTACACCGCGGTATAAATTCGATTGACACCGCGATCTAAATGTCCGAGGTTTTGGCACTGACGGCCTACCATAGTTTTATACAAAAAGGCGCTGATAGCAGCGCGGTAAGGCAGCGAGGAACTAGCACCACCCGTCACCTGAAACGAGGAGCTTGGTTTACATTCGAATGAAGCCGGCCATTCGACAGTACTCGCAGTATAGCAGGATCACGACAACAACAATAATCGGTAATCGTTGTCAGTGATAAGTATCTCTCCAGTCTGCTTCCGACCAAGGATGAACTAATAAAACCGCATAAGGCTCCTCCAAACAAAATCAATTTTCAACAATTGATTAGAAAACAATATGAGCTGATATAACTATTACATCTCAGACGATATTCGACAGAGGACAATTATTGGTTCATATCACAAGCTTTACAGTTTACTATTTCCCCAGCTATATATGTACATATTTATATTTTTATAAATCTAATGTTTGAAATCTCACCATTTGGATTCTGTGAATTTCCAGACAAGGAAATGTGCAGATGCCTTATAAAAGCGGAACGAATTGTAGCGACTGTACAAATAGTTGCAGCGGAAACCTTTGCGGTAAGTTTTACTGGAAGTGTTATTTTCTCATATAAGGCCCATTACACACAATGTAACCAAGCTAAAATGATCATGGATCAATTTATTCATTCCGATCCTCTCCAGACAAAGCATCTATCACATTTATTCACTTCGATCCTCTCTAGATAAGGCATCAATACCTCATATAGTCATTCCGATCTTCCCTGGACAAGCTGTATACCAATTATCGCTCCGATCCTCCCCAGACAAGACCAGATTGATTCACTCTGGTCCTACCCAGGCGAAGCGTCCACCGCATTTATTCACTCCGATCTTTCCCAGAAAAGAGGTTTACCGCATTTATTCACTGCGATCCTTCCTAGACAAGAGAGAGAGAGAATTATGGTTACCAGGCAAGGCCCCCATCGCACTTTTTTCACATTCATCTCCACTGGATAAGTCATCCAGGGCATTCATTTTCGTCTAACGCATTTTCTCAATCTAACCCTCACTAGACAAGGAGTGTACCACATGCATTTACTCAGATCCTCCCTAAACAAATCATCTACTGCATGTATTCACTCCGATCTTCCCCAGACAATGCATCTACCGCATTTGATCACATTTATGTGAACTGGATAAGTCATCTATCACATTGATTCATTTCGACCTTCCCCGAGCTTCTCCTACAGGGCAACTAACGCATTTATTCACGCCGATCCTCCCAAGACAAAGTGTCTTCCACAGATATTCACTCTGATCCCCAGACAAGGCATCTACCACATTTAGTCACTCGGATCCTCTTCAGACAAGGCATCTACCGCTTTTATTCACTCCTATCCTACCCAGACATCTACCGAATTTATTCACTTCGATCCTCCCGAGAACCGGTGTCTACCGCAATAATTCGCTCTGATCTTAATTGGATTAATCCTCTACCACATTTATTCATTTCGAACTTCCCAGACAAGGCGTCTAACGCATTTATTCACTTCGATCTTCCCTGGACGAGGCGTTTCCCAGATTTATTAACTTCGTCCTTTCTCAGACGATGCGTCTAACACAATTATTCACGTCGACATCCCAACAAGGCGTCTGCTACATTTATTTACATCGATGTTCCGTGGAAAAGTGTCTGCCGCATTTATTCATTTCGAACTTCCCAGACAAGGCGTCCTACGCATTTATTCACTTCGATCTTCCCTGAGATAGGCGGTGTACTTCATCTTTCTCATCGATATTTTTCCTGGACAAAATGTCTGCCATATTTAATCACATCGATATTCCGTGGACTGGTTGTCTACTTCATGTTTTTCACATCGGTCTTCCCGAACATCCTTAAAAACTTTCAGTAAAATTCGTATTAATTAATTATGTTTCGGTGCCAGCTTTTCATCAGGTATTTCGGTATTCACTTTATTATAATCCCTGGATTTTCAAGTTCCACTTTCTTATAACGTGTCCATCCTTCCCTCAGACTGTGGGGATAATTTCTGTTTCAATGGCGGAACTCTGGATATTGACGCTTGTACCTGTACATGCAAATCGCCCTGGACCGGAACAAGATGTTTGAACCGTAAGTACAGACCCGGGTAATCACGGTAATTGACTGAATGGGTGAACTTGCCTTGCCTCGAGTAAAGCTGACTTATGGGCACAAAATTGTTGTGTCAAAATGAAATTTGACCCCAAAACTTTGGATCTGTCACGTCTGTACCAAAAAGTCATGGTGTTTCATGGTCAATTAATCTTTCTGACATTGCCGGGTTTCCTCGTCGCCTTTCCTCCATAGAGCGAGTTATTTTAGGTCGGGTTGTAAAAGGCTTCTATATTAGCCTTTGTAACAGTTCTATCTCTCATCCTTCACACCATTGTGCGGTGAGATCGCCCTCCGCGCCAATAGGGCGGGCTCAATAAATCTGCCATGACTTGCACAATATATACACGATGTTCACAGTGTCAGAGCGTAACACGTTCTCGATAGAAAAGTTTACGATATGACCGAGTACTTATATACCATATATAGGACAGATAGGCCCCGAAGAAATCTTTCCCAAGCAAGCTTTTTGCATGTGGCACCAATGTTTGAGCAATGAAACCCTGCGAAAACCCTTTTCGTTACAGTGTAAACCTCACAAATATATTATTTTGTCATATGGAATTTTCGAAATTCCCTGTACATACCAATTAACATTTTGTTCAATTGCGATTGGTCTCATAGTATATAACCGTACTTCGCCTTTTCGCTTGAGTCAGGTTGTCAGTACGGGTACATGATTGAGGCAGGTTGTCAGTACGGGTACATGATTGAGGCAGGTTGTCAGTACGGATAAAAGACTGAGGCAGGTTGTCATTACGGATAGGCCTATATGATTAACAGATTCCTGATTTCACACCGATGAAAGTGGAACATAAAAAAGGGGTCGCTATCACCTGTCCTGGCTTTCCGCCTCTTAATATACATGGCTTTGTTAAGTGACTCCTATAAACAGATTATTCTGTAGATTTTTTCTATCTTCCACTTCCCTGATATACAGACCCGTGTAATGGTCTGACGTGCCAGCATGGTGGTACCCTGGATGCCAATGCCTGTACGTGCAGCTGTTCTTATCCATATACTGGAACTTCGTGCGAGACACGTAAGTATGCTGAGATGCCGGTGAGTCATATATGCAGTCATCAACTGAAGATTTGCGAGTTGATATAGAAACCCTTTCCTCATTCACAAGTTTGTGCAAGGGTGAGTTGTCAAAACGAGAAAAAGTAAAGCATACAATAGTCACCAACTGGCTGGGCTTCGTCAAACACAAAGTTGTGATTCCATCTGTAATTCCATCTTTCACGAAGTTGTTTGCCTCTGACACTTACACCGATGTACCAAAACAGACAACAACTTCCGTTCCTGGTCATCAACCTAGCCCTTACTTTGAATAATGACTATATATGCGATGCCAAGAATAACATGTACTCTTCACTGGATTTGAAGGAAACCAAAATTCAAATGGTATACTATAATAAGACCAATAAATTGATTGAATCTCCAAATGGTCGGCAATAAATTCGATATTTCTAACTTTCCCCTTCTGGATAGTAATATTACCAAAGGTCCTACATGTGACATTTACAGTGCACCTTCGCATACCCAAGTCGAACACTACGTGTTGCCTTGGCTGAACATAACACATTTTCTGATCAGAATACGGTTTGGTGATGTAATAGCTCTATAATTATTCCGTGGTCCATATTAGGAGAAGTGCAAATGTATGACCTCTTTAAAATTCAGAATTGATTGGCTATTCGAAGAAAATGATCATTTCCCGCTTTTGAAAATCAATACAACCACTACTTGTCATATTTGGAAATCCCACAGGCATCAACGAAAATCCTCACTGCACGGTGTTGGCAAGCTCATATCTTGACTGGCTATATGACATCACGTGCGTTTACGGTTTGAACAATTTACCCCATTCATTAGATCAAGGTAAATGACGGAACGTTAGTGTATTATTTAACTTGAAAAGTGAAAATGTATACAGTGTCGTCTGGTGGCATTGTTAGAGCTGGTGAAAAGGGTGACGATTTCAATGAACACCGAATTATCACAAAAAATTCGTCGACGAATTCCAAGTTGAAGTTTATAATTAATATGACACAAGGATGGTAAAATATGACCGTGGTTTTCAGGAACTCGGGCACTATATGCTTATAAGCATGGTTCGAATTCCGCTAAAGGCGGGCCTATGGTCCGTAAAAGAACATCGTGTACCTTTATACTCATAATCAAAGGACGACTGATACATATTATATTCCAGAATACGACTTAAATATTCTTCGGTTTACAGTTAAGGTATGAAATTGGACAATACAATAAGATAATGTCCAAAAAACTTTCTCCAAAATTTCTACCAGTGTTCTGCCGCAATTTTATTCACTTCTATTGCCGACAATTTATTAAGTAAGGTGGAAGTAAAAATGTGGATACATCACCTATATAGCATGTGTATCCACAATTTGGAAATTCATTGTTTTCGGTCATTTTATAATGTGGATACACATACATAATTTGTATCCACAAAAACCCGCTATATTGTGGTTACGCCGTTTGGTTTGACATGGGCACTCCATCGTGGTATAATGGGCATTGGATATACATATTCTGCTGTGGAACCCGTTCCCCTGTACCGCCATGCACGTGCTCCCTCGCATCAATGACGCGTAGCCACAGGTGATAAATGTCTTAACCGTACCTGGCCGGGGATGGGAGCGAAATGCCCCCCTCCCCCTCCCCCCTACCAAACTTTCCGCGCTATCTCCGGAACGACATAAAATAGAGAGCTGAAACTCCGTCACTTTATAGTTTATGATATTGGGGCCCCCGAGCAGAGGTTCATGGGTCAATTCAAGATGGTACCAGAAAAGCGATGTTTTTGTAATATTTCTTCAAAATTTCTGCTTTTCCGCGATGAAGCGTGGGCAAAATCTATTTTATTTCACATCACATTAATATTTACTAATTTATCATACAGATTTTGCGAAGAAATTGCATAAATAAAAAATTCGGAAAATCTGACCGAAAAATAGACAAAAAATGCCGTTTTTGAAAATGACGTCACTGTGACGTCATCAGGCGACCATCTTGGGTTTTTTACATTTTCTGGTAGACCCAAGGATATAGTGTGGTAAGTTTCAGCCCCCTAGCTCAAGGGTAAGAAAAATAATTAAGGGGGAGCCATTTCGCCCCCCCCCAACCACCTCCCCGACCACGACATGTCTCAAAAAGCCCAGGCCAGATAGGGTTAACTCCCGCTTGATACAACCTGGAAACTGTATCCATGTCATCAAAGCATGGGCATAGTTTATACACTGGCGTCGAACATGCTCACTTGTAATAACGATACCTAAATACATGTATATACACATTTGTTTCCAGTCAGTTGTGGGCAGACGCCTGACCCGGGATATTGCGGGACTTCATGGCCCGTTAGTTACTGCACTACATATAGTAATGTACCGGATGATTGTCCCATCATGTGTGGAGTATGTCCAGGTATATATAAATATATATGCTTTCATAACAAGATTACCCTGCATTCCTTCAAGGGATATAATATTATGGGATCATTTGGATGAGATTCGCCAATCATTTGGATGAGCAATCGGTCACTTAGGCCTAGGGCCTACCCATCGATCCCATACCCAATAAAGGTTCAAGTAGGCGTTCCACTAACCATGCATTTGTGGTTAAACTATTTGCTCTTGAATATATCGTACATTGATTTTCCAGTGTCTTTATAATGCCTTGAATGAAATTCCACACAGATCTATGAAATATTGCACTTTACAACCATTCCATAACCGTATCATTCCAGGAATTATGTCTATTTAATTATTTGTTTGAAAAAAAAGGAAAATCATGGTATCTTATCACGTTCGTCATTGAGTGCATCTCTTAATGACGTCACGGTTGCCGTGGAAGCGAAACATTCAGAAAAGAATTCGCATTCAGAATTTTAACGGATGAATGTAATTTATCAAACTTATTGAGAAACTCGTGCGACCCAAAACGGATAGGTCTACCAATCGCTTGACGAGTTATAAAACGGTGTGCGATTGTTTTTATTATTTGACCATTATATATATATATATACCATTCATATTGATAGTTTTCATTACTTAAATATATCCCATACTTTATATAACATACACTCGTCGGTCCGTAGTGGGTCCCCAGTTAAGATTTGTTGATTCTTAAACCACGTCAAAAGGCAGGCTTAAGACTGGTAGACGCATTGCGTCTGTTGTTGAGAACAGTTTCAGGACCGGCCAACCTGCAATGTGAGTTTATCACAGTTTTAGATGTTCTTTCCAGCATAACATTTAAGTTTACTCACTATAATGACTTTCGTTGCAGTGTTGTGCAATGGTTTGACTTGTCAAAACGGAGGGAGTCTGACTGTGAGCACGTGCACCTGTTCATGCACGGCCTTGTACCAGGGAGACACGTGCTCCGAACGTGAGTATTAACGACAATTCACCAATCAGCTCACCAATATGCTTAGTAACTTCCTTGCTGTTCCAGGGTTTCTCTGCAGCAGACACCCACACGTCTTTATGATGGACGAGGCTTGCTAGATTTCAACTTCTTATCTTCAACCAGGACTTCCCGATATCGGTGTCAGACGGAGTACCTAATGAGGCGTGACCTACTTTGATCTTTACCTGCAAATTTCTGGGTTGTCGATTAACGTTTCTCCCTACACAACAATATGGATGCATATTTTGAATCAATTAGCCTACCCACTTACTCTAAGGAGAACGGGGTACGAAAATGTCCCTCTCCTGGAAAAGTTCCCCCAGGCAATATCCCCCTGGTAATATTTCCCCCTGGTAATGTTCCCCCTATGATTTTTCCCCACTGGAAAAAATCCCCCCCTCCCCTCCCTACCTTTCAGATTTATCAATGTTAGGTAAAAACCACAGAACAAAATATATGTAAAAAATGTATATATGGTTTATTTGAGTCATGCAATATTACCTTGGCAATGTCATGTTACAGTACATCTGGAGTACTACAATCAGTAAGCTTATATACATGCACATATTCATTTACCTAAACCTACAGTGACCAACAGACTGAAGTGTCTCGGCAATCGCTTTACCCCATCTCTCCGGTCAACACAAATCTTGTGGAGTTTTTCTTGTAAGTCTTTGGTGATTTTCTTCACTCGCTTTCGCTGTTGGCGTCCGGTGGCGTCTTGGAGGATAGCGGTGGCAACAAGGGCGTGGTCATTTCTCAGGTTCTCAATGGTTGACCACACAGTTGGATGGGTGTTTATAAAACGAAGACCGAAGACCGAAGACCCAAAAACGAAGACCTTTCCCCAAAAGAGCCCCTCAAGTGGGTCTTCCATCTTCGGTCTTCGTTTTATCAATGGCCCTATCAAAATACATGGGCGTTTATAAAACGAAGACCCTGACATCGGCCGGGGTAGGGCTGAGAGGGCCCGGGGATGAGGGGATGCAGTAATCAAGGTCCGCCGGGAAATTTGGTCCGCTTTTAATGCCCAGACCGGGCGATAATTCCCGATCGATTATAACTCGATAATAACGTCCGCCCTGGGCATTGCTGCATACAGGGTCTTCCATCTTCGGTCTTCGTTTTATCAATGGCCCTATCAAAATACATGGGCGTTTATAAAACGAAGACCCTGACATTTTTCGGCCGGGGTAGGGCTGAGAGGGCCCGGGGGTGAGGGGATGCAGTAATCAAGGTCCGCCGGGAAATTTGGTCCGCTTTTAATGCCCAGACCGGGCGATAATTCCCGATCGATTATAACTCGATAATAACGTCCGCCCTGGGCATTGCTGCATACAGGGTCTTCCATCTTCGGTCTTCGTTTTATCAATGGCCCTATCAAAATACATGGGCGTTTATAAAACGAAGACCCTGACATTTTTCGGCCGGGGTAGGGCTGTGAGGGCTCAGGGGTGAGGGGATGCAGTAATCAAGGTCCGCCGGGAAATTTGGTCCGCTTTTAATGCACAGAGCGGACGATAATTCTCGATCGATTATAACTCGATAATAACGTCCGCCCTGGGCATTGCTGCATACAGGGTCTTCCATCTTCGGTCTTCCTTTTATCAATGGCCCTATCAAAATACATGGGCGTTTATAAAACGAAGACCCTGACATTTTTCAGCCGGGGTAGGGCTGTGAGGGCCCAGGGGTGAGGGGAAGCAGTAATCAAGATCCGCCGGGAAATTTGATCCGCTTTTAATGCCCAGACCGGGCGATAATTCCCGATCGATTATAACTCGATAATAACGTCGGCCCTGGCATTGCTGCATACAGGGTCTTCCATCTTCGGTCTTCGTTTTATCAATGGCCCTATCAAAATACATGGGCGTTTATAAAACGAAGGCCCTGACATTTTTCGGCCGGGGTAGGGCTGAGAGGGCCCAGGGGTGAGGGGATGCAGTAATCAAGGTCCGCCGGGAAATTTGGTCCGCTTTTTATGCCCAGAGCGTACTATAATTACAGATCGGGAAGATAACGTACTCTTAGTTTAAAGCACAGCCATGTGTTTTGGTATTTCTGGATTGGGTTACGTCCGGAGAAATCATTGGTACCGATCACGAAGTGATACTCTTCATCATAAAATGCGAATGTGATCAAATGTAAATTTTCAGGTATAAAAAAAGGGATATTCGAAAATATTAATGAATCTGTCTCAGTGTTTAAGAAAGGCAATTTGAATTGTTGAGTTGCTTTTTCTCGGACATCTGCTGATTCTTCGCAAGGCCTTTATGGCTAGATGTGATCCATTTCAAGAGCAGGATTTTACCCGGTTTAGCAATGAGCACTTTAAAACAAGCAGGCCAACGTCGAGTTAACCCCATCAGCTGGAATCTCTGGAAACTAGCTTAGGCTACATACGTTGGAGACCGATCGTGTTCTGCGCGTGGAAGGAAGGGTTAAAGAACAAACGCGACTCGTGAGACAGGATGTGGTCATTAAGCCGGAAAGGCCCGGTGTTTATGAAATGAAGATCGAAGACCCAGATCTCCTGCTTCAGATCAGCAGAAGGTTTCTAATAGGTAAGATGTGTTATCCAATTCCACGGCTTGTGCGAATTGTCATATATTATTTCAGTATTAAGCCAAGGAGACAAACAGTGTTATTTGCACTGATGAACTTATGCTTTTCACCGTATTCCTGTATGCCGGGTCGTTTACAAAATTGCAGAAATTACTTTAATTCTCAGGAAATGTGAATGCATTTGATCAGATGTCATGCCCATCTTGCCAGCTATTTAATACATCAAATGAAAGGCAAATACCCTTGATGAGGGAACATTTATTTCTCTGCATATTGGAAGTAAAATAATTCCGCCTTTAACCCTCTAATCTGAATGTCAATTTAGGAGGAGTTTTATTATCTAAACCTCTGGACAGGAGAGGATTTTTTCCGATGCACAAGAGGACCCCCTCAAATATTTTGTCAGAGAAGAATTTTGTCCGATGGCGAAAATCGGAACAAAAGAAAGCAATAAAACAAGAGAAATATAATAGTCTTTTTAGCATGGGCTGTTCAAATCGCTTTTCGTCCGTGGTCCGTCGTCCGTCAGTCAGTCAGTAAGTCAGTCCGTCCGTCAATCCGTCCGTAAACAATTCTTGTTATCGCGATTTCTCAGGAACTACTGTATAGATCTTTCTCAAATTTGGTACACAGGTTCCCCTTGGAGTCTAGTTTTGCAAGATACCTTTTCTGGTCTGATTCGAAAATCCAATATGGCCACCAGGCAGTCATCTTGGATTTCCCCATGAAACTTTATCGTGGTTTCTCAGGAAGTACTGCATGGATCTTTGTCAAATTTGGTACACAGGTTCCCCTTGTCGTCTAGTTGTGCAAGATACCTTTTCCGGTCCGATTCGAAGATCCAATATGGCCACCAGGCGGCCATCTTGGATTTTCCCATGCAACTTTGTTATCGTGATTTCTCGGGAAGTACTGCAGATCTTTCGCAAATTTGGTACATAGGTTCCCCTTGGGGTCTAGTTGTGCAGAATATCTTTTTTTGTCCGATTCGAAAATCCAATATGACCGCCAGGTGGCCAACTTGAATTTCCCCTTGAAACATATCGTGAATTCTCAGGAAATATTTCATGGATCTTTCTGAGATTTGGTACACAGGTCCCACATGGGACCTGGTTGTGCAAGATACCTTTTTTGGTCCGATTCGAAAATCCAAGTTACGCTTCAAATTAATACGGTATTCCCGATTGGTGACGTTGCATCACAAGAGTCTGCGGATCAAATGGTGGGGCATATTCTATATATTGACTATAGAGAATATCCACACCTTCACCTTCCATATCAAGGATTTCAAATAATTCGGAATTAAAATGTATTTCTTCAAATTTTAAATCAGTTTTCTTTAGTCCATGCAGTTGCAAGTGAACTGCCCCACCCTTTTGTCTGCCGGCGGGTCGGCTACATGAAGGGACGTCACTCTTGTGACTCAACGTCACAACTCGACATCTGTAGACTACTGCGTGTTTCGATCCAAGGGAGATAATCAGGTTTCAGGCACTTGCGAAGTTTCAACATTACTGCGCGGACCGAATCCCTTCAGTATTAAGTATTGTACCATCTTACTATTTCCGAGCATGGTATCTTAAAAGAGATATCTCAAACTAGCCCAGTAAACAGAACAGAATTAGCATTCGGTCCTAATTATAAAATTTTAAGTATGTTTCATAGCTCATGCCAAAGTGTTAAAGAGATTTGTCTTCGCTTCCCGTACCCAATGATGACACGTGCAAAAAAAAAAATACTACAAAACGAGGACGAAGGATCCTCCGTACATGTACATTCACTTTCATACTAATTTTGCTCATTTCTCTTGTATTATAACAACCGACATAAGTATAGTTTCTAGAAATCTTGAAACTCCTGAAACATAGATTATATCTTGGTGTTTTTCAGTGTCCCTTTTTCGATCTTTTTCGCTCAGATTCGAAATTCTGTGAACAAAATTAAAAATCAATCTTTTGTTCTTAGTAACAATGGACAAAAAGATTCTCTTGTCATTAGGTTACAATTACCAGACAATGGTGGACGCCAAGATCATTCAGGATCTCTCGTTCATGATATTTCCACTTAATAAAACACCGGAGGGTATAAACTTATAAACTTAGAAATGGTCGTTAACATGAAATGTATTAACATTTTTATTTGGAAGCGAATCCCATTTCCCAAGCCACTCTTGTCCGTCCTCAAGAAGCTTTCAGCTGTAATATAGTTCCAATTAAGAGCTTGCATCCCACCTAACTCGAGCGGACTTTCCTACGTGACACCCTCTGACATTTGTTGCGTTATCTCATGAACTATCTGGATGATCTACACAAATATGCATATTATTGGAAAGCAAATTTCTCTGAAATTACACAAATGTAAATATTGTGAGAACGAAAGGTCTCAAGTTATCGCGATTTCCGTGCGCTCCTTTACGCAAAATAAGCCTCCATTTTCAAACCTTTATTTTTCGAGAACCTCCAAAAGTTTAATCGAACTGGTTACTTTGTCATGTAGAACAACTCTTCATCAAAAACATAAGGGTGCCTCAGTGTTTCAAGTTAATTCCTGATTGTCGAGATATGACACAAGGCTATTCTATGGATAACAACTTCTTTATTGCTGTAAAGCTGACGGTTCGTTGGAGATACTTCCAACTTTTTCAAAGCTAATGAATTAGCTTTGAAAAAGTTGGAAGTATCTCCAACGAACCGTCAGCTCTACAGCAATAAAGAAGTTGTTATCCATAGAATAGCCTTGTGTTATATACGCCGACTTCTAAATGCCTATCAAAGAAATTGTCGAGATATGTATGGTAAAAGTAAGAAATACGCATTTTTGTTTAATTAGAAAAAGCTAGAATTCCACAGAAAAAGATCTAGCCCGAAATGTGAAAAAAAATGTTGAATGGTTGTCTTACTTTGCAAAATAATAAATTTGATTAAACTTTTGGTGGTTCTCTAAAAATAAAGGTTTGAAACTGAAGGCTCATTTTTACCTGCGGCACGCAGGTCTACGGGAGGCTCGCGTTGTTGTTGTTCTTCTTCTTCTTGTTCTTGTGACTTTTTGAAATGCGCATGCGCTAAGAGAGTGTGATCTCTGCCACACTTTTCTTTTCAACTTCCAATCTCACATGACAACACTGTATTCAAGCGCGTTTGAATTCATTTGCAACTATATTCGGTGGAATGAATTATTGCTTCGTTAATTTGCGGATTGGATTTATTATACATCAGAATAGTGTGAATAACGTCAAAGGACCTACGAAGTAAGGTAGGCATTAGGACTTCGACACGCACTGAACTCTTGGACCCCCAGTTGAAATCCTGCCAATATTAAGATGGGCACGGCCCAAGTTAGAATCACCAGTGATTTTAATCAAAAATCAACAGAAATTTTCATCAATAGTAGGTCAGCTCGAAACATGCTGGCAACAGTCCCCTAATCACCTCCATGCCCAGTGTGAATAACGTCACAGGACATAAGAAGTAGGGTATGCATTAGGACTCCGACGTACGCTGAACTCTTGGACCCCCAGTTGAAATCCTGCCAATATTAAGATGGGCACGGCCCAAGTTAGAATCACCAGTGATTTTAATTAAAAATCACCAGAAATTTTCATCAAAAGTAGGTCATGCTGGTAGCAGTCCCCTAATGCTCCTTCATGCCAAAAATCAAGGTTCTAATATCAACGGTAACACTCAGATATAACATATCTCTCAGATATAACATATATATAAATATTAATATTCATGTCACTGTTCAATTGTTTCTCTTGTTGTATTCCTCTTAAAATTTTGTACTCTGCCTTTGACTGGTGTTTGTACAATAAAATCTTGAATCTTGAATGCTTATTTTGCCGACGAAAGGATTCAGATGGACTCACTCATTACCGGACGATTTCAAATGGTAGCCCACTTGGAAGAGACAGAAATGACTATGTAGTATTTAATGTGTTAGACACCCCTGTGCGCGAACAATACCTCGCAGTCGTGCAGTTATATTGTGCACTTTCGGTTACAAGCATGACATTTGGCAAATAGCTATTTTGAATGATTCTCTTTCGGAACACAGCCTCTCTATCCTCATTCTCGCAAGCCAGGGCCTTGATTCGCTGGTATTGATGTTCCCGTCCTCTTCAGCACTCAGAATCCCTTTAGAATAGCATTAATCACTTCCGTAAATTCAATACTTATGTGTATCAGCAGACAATGCGCAGAAACATATTGCATTTGACATCATTCTCTCAAGTCAGAGCCCATTTCTGCTAGAATTTACTGGTTCTATACAAAATTCTATACGTTACTTTGTCAATCAGTTTTACGAATGGAATTACGTCATATATAGCAGATACTGGCCATAAAAACGATCTAGTTGACCTCGTGGCCAAAAGCTAGGGCCTTTGTTTTCCTGGAGGATTTTTTTAGTTTGATTTTGATACTTAGATACCTTTCGCATTGACTTTAACTTGGCAGTCATTATCGCGAATGCAACAATTTGATGTATCAATAGATAATAACGAGAATTCGACATCATTCTCTTACACACAGACCTTGTTTAGTGAACTAGCCCCGAAACTTCGCACTTGAATCACCTTCGGAATGACTTAGTGACAAACATATTCGCCAATTGAGTATAGGAAGATATCCATAGATACTGTCTAGAAATGTTTCTTGTTTGCAGAATTTGATTTTAAAGAAAAGAAATTAATAAAATTAGCAACCTTCGAAAAGGCTTGGCCGAACATGTCAGATGAGATGATATTTCCTAAGAATGAAATAGTTAATCATTTATATAGAAGAAGCAAACCATGTCTTGGTATTGACTTGCTGCGTGGAAAATAGTGGCAAGGAATTTAGTTCGCAGATCATAACGAACGTAAATGCAGAAACCTAATTAATTATTTTAATCGAATATCAAGACTGTAACAGGCCTCAATTCGAATAGTGAAAAAGTGTCATTATGCCTCTTGGACAGTTCGATAAAGCCTTAAATACCATTCCGTAGTTTCACAGATCGAAGTGATAGACCTGATACTAAATTTATTGAAAAATAACTTTGAAGGAAATATAAATTTTCCATTTTGATCGGCAAATTAAGCGAGAAGGGAGACTGAAGAGCGCAGATTTTCGCGCTATGACTAAATCCTCGAAATTTGTTTGGATTTCCAAATATTTGAAAGCCTTCTTGATTTGCAAAAAGTAACGACTGAACCGAATGTTTTGAAACTTGGCATACACGATACTTGTACCAAAACATTGCCAAAGCGATCATGGTGAGTTCGTCTGTCAAATCGTCGGATTTTGAATGGGGAAAGTGAATATATATATATATGGTATCAGAACTATTACGCAATCCCTACAATTGTGGGTTACAAGTTGAAAATTACTTCCATTGGCATAAAAACACTGGCAGAAGGCGCTTTTTTCTACAATTACCACTACCTCCGCTGATATGTCTCTCACTGTATTATTGCCACTGCCGCAGGTTTTGACTACAATGTAGTCATTTCTCACTTGTTCCTAAATACAAGCGTTCAATTTATGGTAACTTGAGACCTTTTGTTCTCACGCCCAAATTATTCACAATTTGGTATTCCCTGAAAAATTGCTGTTCAATAATATGTATATGTGTGTGGATTCACAGGATAACAGGACTAATGTCAGAGGGTGTGTGAAAATACACTCAGGTGGAATGCAATCCCCTAAAACCTTTAAAACCTTAACGTTTCATGAGTAGGCTGATTTGCATATTTATGCCCCGTAATTCGTCCAGAACGCATCTCCGACGATCTAGGACAGCAGATCTCCCGGGGCCTAGACCCTCGCCTATTGGGCTTGGATAGTAAGCCTTACCTACTCCCCCGCGATGAACCCTCACGAACATTCCTGTTATCCTCTACTCTCAAGTGACCATAGTTTGTCTCAAGCATTTCTACCAGTACGATTTGGCAATCAATCGCTCGGTCCAACCAAATCTCGGCTGCGCTGGTTATGATCTTTGTGTTACCATTGGTGAAACGATATGTTATTGAACAGTTTTCATTAGTTTCACGATTATCGACTTTCATTTTTAATTGACGTGTTACGCACATCCAGTATAAAGGGGAACAGCTGATCCTAAGCGACGTCCCAGGAAAGAATCCCTCTTGTCTGAGTGCAAGCGTAGAAGTGTAGGGTTAGAGTTTAAAATAGTGTTAGTGTTAATTTCAGTGTTAGGTTTAGGCCGTTTTCAATATGAGTTGAATCTGGGATACAATATAAACGGAGGGATAAGTAACTCCATTGTTTTGAGCCGCATATGTTATTCTCACTTATGCGCTCAACTGGGTCTAAGGCTCCAAAAGTATCTCCTGAAGTGGCATGAAAACTAAATTGAGATGGTTAGGGGTGTAACAGAACAAATTTTGAATCCATTTTGCTACTACTTTTTGCTGGATGAAAGTGAGGGTTGTCTATATTATATCCCAGATTGAATCATGCATACTTGAGTTATGTATGGGGTTCTAGTTGGGCCAAAATTGCGTCACATGGCGACTTTTAGAAACTCACCACCCGATGCGCCGGAGACTCTCCGACGCGTGGCGCGTAGCGACTTTTTCTTGTCTCTTAACATGCAAAAACTCGCCACTCGTCACGCGCCGTAAAACGCGGCGACTTTGGGACTATCTGTTAAGGTCCGTGTAACCTTGCACAATTCAATTTTCGTTTTTCGTTTTTGGTTTCTCAAAATCAAAAATTGAAATTTGACCGTCAATTTTCAATTTCGTTTTTTGTTTTTGTGATCTTAAAATCAAAAATTGAAATTTGACCGTCAATTTTCAATTTTTGATTCTGGGATTACAAAAACAAAAAACGAAAATTGATATTTGACAGTCAATTTTCAATTTTCGTTTTTCGTTTTGCTTGACGCAAAAATGAAAATCAAATATTGCAAATTGCCTCGACTTGTCCGTTTTTCAATTTTTGATTTTAACTTTGACGTATCAATGTTAAGTTCACACGTGGACGGGTTATGATGTCACTTCCGGTATGACGAGTAGAATAGAAAACGCAAATCGTGAGAGGCATGTGGCCCACCAGGCCATCCTCGGGAGCCAGTGTATTGATGGATTTGTTAGGGTGTCTATGCATTGCCTTGGTTAGTTGCCCACGGTAGTTCTGGATAAAACAAAGATCGAGAGGTATCCTCTAAATCAAACCAATTACTGAACAGGCTCAGCAAGCTCATTACGCCAAACCACTAGCTGCAATGTTTGAGATGTGACATCGCTGGCATACCTCGCTGAAATCGTCATCGAGAGTCAAAGCAAAAACCGCCGGCTTGGGATACCGACATGCTAATTCAAAATAACCTCGGGGGATGAAATGTTCGAGATTGAGGCAAGGACTCAAAACCTCACTCGAATCACCAAAAATGTTCGGGTAAACCCTGTGAGAGGATTCATGATTTACCTGGACTTGTGAAGATGCACCAGACAGGTCTGGATAGGTGGCATCATGCAGTTGTCATTGATTATTGGCATTGACGCCTGAGCCAATCAGGACGCAGTCTTAGATTTTCTCATTTCTAAAAATAGGTGTTTAGAGCGCTACAAAAGCGAACAGCATTCATGCACACAACCGCTATTTGTTATTGATTTGAAATATAGTATTCATAAAGATACCAACAAAGATTTAATACCAATAAGAGTAAGCATCGCGGTGATGGGCCGCGAAATCCGTATATGGCCAGCATTCCGTAAACCACCATTTCAAACAAGCACACAAACGTCACGTTTGATGCCAGACGTCTGACTGCTTCAAGGCTTCAGGTCCAATCTTCGTTCTCTATTTTTGGGACCTGGATCGTTGGAGCGTTCACATGCCCGTCAACGTTCAGCGTCAAAAACGCTTCAACGCTTTAAGTGCGGGTGTCAAAAGCTTCAACGCATCGACGCGGGAAGTTCCTTTTTGGGGTTATGATTAGGGTACCCACATATTTAATATTTTACCCTACTTTAATGAAACTCATATGTGCATCAACCCCGTTGTTCTCCATATAATGCTTCGCACCTACTGCACGAATGCCTACTCACTTCTGGACATGCGCAGTTGGCCCAATATAATCTAGCTCGAATGCCTGGCCCCAGGGATCTATAGTGTGGTGACACTCCCATATCTTTCCCCCTACTGGCTTTCCATATTATGCGCCACACCTGCCTAAGCAATCCGATTTGCGCTTTCCATACTACTCCGCACACCGAAAGTGGCATCATAAGCCTTGAGCGTGCGCAGTTAACATTGATGCGTCAAAGTTAAAATCAAAAAACGAAAAAACGGACAAGTCGAGGCAATTTTTAATATTTGATTTTCATTTTTGCGCGAAGTAAAACAAAAAACGAAAATTCAAAATTGAATGTCAACTTTCAATTTTTGATTCTGAGAAACCGAAAACGAAAAACGAAACTTGAAAATTCACGGTCAAATTTCAATTTTTGATTTTGAGAAACCAAAAACAAAAAACGAAAATTGAATTGTGCAAGGTTACACGGACCTGTTAACCTGAAAAAAAACTCGCCGCGTGCCACGCGCTGGACGAACCACGGCGCGCGGCGCGTTTTGATTTCTGGAATTCTCTGGGCTTTTTCTCAAGTGCGCATGTCTGGGAGCATCAATTATCGGAATATTTTAATTCTCAGTCCGGAATGCATTTGTACTGCTGTTTGATAATTCGTGTTTGACACAAAGCATATATTAAATAAACGAACATGGGTGGAGGGAGGAAATATATCACATAGATCCTATGAAGCAGTCGAATATACCAATTATGAAACTTTCTTAAAATGTTTGATAGGAATAGATGCATTTTAAATGTGTGGAATGCACAATTGTAACCCACCACGAAAGGCATGCAGCCGATTTGAAGGGAAGGAAATGTTTTCATTTGTTTTGTTTCGCAGGATTGAATCATGCATATTTTTAGACACCCCATCTTTCTATTTTCCATGACGAATCTTTTTGATTGACTATTCCATCCATTAGACTGAAAATCAGCCCCTCCCCCCTCAACAGATGCAGTCTGGCTTTCCATAGAAAAATTGGATGTTTAAAAGTATACAACATTTAATCTTGAAGAAGAAAACTTTCCCTCACTCCAAATCGACCTCTTGTATTTCGACACATTTGAAATACCTATGTTCCTGTCTAAGATTTAAGTTATATATGATATATCCCCCCTTCCCGCGTGTTCGATTTTTTTCATATATGCTTTGTGTCAAATACGAATGATCAAACAGAGCAGTACAAATGTAATCCGGACTGAGAATTAAATATTTATCGTCATCTACGGTTTCCACTTATGTTAAAGGTTATACCAAATGACTCTATACTATTTTGCATTAAAACATACCCAGTAGTGTTTCAAACAACAAATTAGTATTTTTTTCTTGAATAATGTCGTCGAAGTGGGTTTTAGGACACGAATAGCACACATGTGGGAGAAAACGTATTGGAGCCATGACCTATAGTGCATGACGTCACAACCTGATTACGATTGCGCCGTAAACGTCATAGTCTATGACGTCGGGCGTTGTTACGAAAGATTCACGCAACTGTGGGAGTTCTAGCGTGATGTCGCTGACATTTTGACGTCACAACAGGCATTTGAGCGAAATCGTAATCCGGTTGTGACGTCACAGGTCAAGCGGTCACAGCTTTCGCCGTTTTGAAAGGGGTGTGAAATTGTTGCACTTTACTGCTGCTATTTCCAACCTTGGGCAGTTTGAAAACATACAAAAATGTAAAACAAGTCTATATAATCAACTCTACAACAATTTAGCACAAAAAAGTTGCGGATTTTGAGACCATTTTGTATAACCTTTAAATGCAACGAAACTCTTGCGTTACATCTTGCGTTATGAGAATACGTCTGGAAACATGCTGTGAAATTTAAACTTTTTCTTCCAAATGATGACTGACGGTGAAATAACAAAATATTCCGATAATTGATGCTCCTCAGACGCACTTGAGAAAAAGTCATGAGAATTTCAAAAATCAAATCTCGCCGCGCGCCGTAGTTCGTCCGGCGCGTGGCGCGCGGCGAGTTTTTTTTTCAGGTTAACCTATGGGCCCGAAGTCACCGCGTTTTACGGCGCGTGGCGAGTGGCGAGTTTTTACATCTTAAGAGAAAGTCGCCAGTCGCTGCGCGCCGGAGAGGTCCACGGCGCGTGGCGAGTGGCGAGTTTCTCTACAGTCAAAACTCGACGCGTGCCGTGATTCGTCCGGCGCGTGGCGCGCGGCGACTTTTTCCAGGTTAAAAGATAGGGCAAAACTTGCTGCGTTTAACGGCGCCTGGTGACTGGCGAGTTTCTGCATGTTAAGAGATGGGAGAAAGTCGCCACGCGCCGGAGAGTCTCCGGCGCGCGGCGGATTGCGAGTTTCTAAAAGTCGCCATGCGACGCAATTTTGGCCCAAATAGTACACCATAGTTGTGAGCCAATAGAAGATCTTGTCATTTTCCATTTTACACAAACTTGTCGCAACAAAAAATTATGTTCACATTTCACAGCGCAGACATGAAATCGTGTACGCGAAGAAAATGTTTGTTTTGCTTAGAACAAAATGTCCTGCATAAAAATTCAACACGGCCTTTGGTTAATATAACATACGATAGAGTTGTTACAATAGGACAGAAGTCTTGCGATGAAATTAACACAAGTAGTACGTTGAAAAACTCACACGTTTGTGTTGAAACAACACAAGTGTTTTTGTGTGCGCAGGGATGATAAATTTTCCAGGTGAGCCTCCTTCACCAGCCCATACTCCTCTTTGCTCGACACATTTTGATAGTAAAACAACATTCGACGGTCTGAACAGCGCTATCATTGAACATCGAACGGATATGAAAACCCATACTAAAGTCAGCTTCGATAATAAGCCGAAGAAATGTCAGAATATAACGGTAAAGAAGTCTGACAACAAGGACAAGAGGCGGACACCGGGATCCCGGGCAAAGGTTCCGTCACTCTCGGCTGTAACAGAGGACCCCTTAGCCACATGGGTTCGTTACCGTTAGCAATCAGCTAATTCGGCTGACTGGGGGAGAGAATCGAGGGAGTAAGGAAAAAAACTTCCTTGGGAACGCTAACGCTCTCGCTCCGTCGGCAATTGGTGTGAGAGGCTCGCCTGTTCCCTTTCCAAATTAAAGGTTGGGCACAACTGAGCCTAAACCAAGCCCAGTAAAATATATATTGTCCCCGCCCCCACCCCTCTGTGTACAATCTTAGAAATATAAAGGGTTTAGGTTAGGGTATATGGTTCAGAGTATAGTTAGTCTCACTTTTAGGGTTAATTTCAGTATTAGGTTTAGACCACCTTGAAATAAAGCCTTATGCTTTCAGTGATTGACGCCGGTGTCAAAGATCAGTCCAAGAGGCGATTGACACAGGATTTTCACTACTAGAGATCCCTGGAGTCCGGCCTTCCCCATTGGGTAGTGAGGTGGACTGTTCATGCGGGGGTAAGAGACACTGAGGTTACATTGAGCGAAAGCCCAGGACTCGGGCATTTGCCCGAGGGTCGCATAAGCTAACTGCGCAGGCGCGCACTGCCACCGAGTAGTATAGAATGGCCAGATAGTGTCGTGTAGGTAGGGTGTTGCACAGATTATATCGAAAGTACGTCAGGTGGATCAAGTTCATCCAGAATGGTCGTGTAATTAGATCTAAGGTCAATTCAATATGGTGACACTCGATCAAAGGTGAAGGGGTAGAATAGAAAGGGCAAAGGAGGACAACTGAAAGGCAGGTTGGGGATGTGTGGATGAGGTAACGAAACGTGATGCGGAGAACACTGGGATAAGAGACCTGAACTCTTTTCAGGTTTCACTATTGGGGATCCCTGGAGTTCGACCGTCATCCTAGGGTAACGAGGTGGACTGTTCATACGCATGATCAAGTATGCATGCGCACCAGATGTGGAGTGTTATGCAGAGAACATCTGGTGTGGGGGACGTGGGGTTTTCACTGAGCGAAAGTCTGAGAGCCGGTCTTAGGGAAGTTAGGTGGACTGCGCATATGCGCATAGCCTCTGAGTAGTATACCTTTCCAATTATGATCGTGTAGGTTACTGTGGAGTGTGATACGGAGAACCAATGGGGTAAGACACACGGGAGTTGCACTGAACGAGAGCCCTGGACGAAGACATTCTTCCTGGAGTGGAATGCACTGACATCGCATGCGCCCACTTCCACACAGTAGTAGTATAGAAAGGTCAAATAGGGTCGTATAAGTAGGGATTGCACAGATGACGCCACAGGTTCGAGGCCGTCCAAAATGGCCCTCTAAGGTCAATCCTACAGGGCGGCACAACGTCAAATGTCAAGGAGTAGTACAGACAGGGCAAATGAGGGCGACCAGAGGGCAGGACAGGGGCTGTGTAAATGACACCATGGAGCGTGAGACGGAGAACCCGTGGGGGGAGAGACATGGAAGTTGGATTGAACCATTGAGGTAGACATTCGCTCTAGAGTCGCATAGGTTGATTGTGCATGCGCAATCGGTCCAAAGCAGGACAGGTCATTGGTTGTCCAAGGGGATAGCATCCGTAAGTTACTTCTGGCGACGTAAAGCATTCTCGGACAAGATGGGAGCTAGACCGGTCGTATCCCGCTGTACCGATTGGTTAATTGGTTATTAGAATTGATGAGAATAGAGTATATTTGTTCAACCAATCAGGATCTTGGATCAGACCAGTCAGCAAGCTGGGTCTTAGTGTAGTCCACCACACTACCCCTAGGCCTCTCTCTTCATTAGTGAGAACCCGATGGCAATCGCCCCACTGGGTCTCTGTATGACGTGACGTCACCGGAAGTGAACTTTGATCTATGCTGCCATCATGGATTGACCGTTGACCTCGGTGGCCATTTTGGACCGGAAGTGCCCCCATCTTGGAATGGAAGTGACATCACGCGCGCCGCCTAAAAAAAAATCGACCAAAAGTTATGCCCCTTGCAAAAGTAATACTTTAACTATGCGTTGTATACTACTGGGATAACCCTATTTTTCGGGCTGTGTACCACAGAACTGTATAGATATATTAAATCTTGGGTTTATAATAATTTCATACGACTGATTTCCGAATACAAACTGATAGCGTGCATGTATATTCTTACTCCTCCTGCATACCACGGGTGGTTATGGACTATCATATATCATGTGACTGAATTGCGTCTCCACTGTGAGTTTCATTGTATGTCAGATGTTTATGAAGTTTGTTATACCGTATAAAATCATGAATTAACATTTTCTTAACATTTTCTTCCCAGCTATTGCAACAATAGACCTGCAGCAGCAATGCATTTCAAGCTCCCCAGACTCCCCCCTAAAAGGGTTGGCACAGCCCCAGTGGCAGAATCCCTCGGACTGCCGACCTTCGTCTACGCTGAAGTGAAAAATAAAATGGAGATTGGTCGGGGGTCTTTTGGAAATGTTTCTGTCGGCTCTTACAAGAACGGCCACCAAGTCGTCGTAAAGGAAATGTTTAACCTGGGCGAATGCAGCAAACAGCTGTTCATGAAAGAGGCGAAACTGCTGAATGAAGTCCAACATCCAAATGTCGTGAAATTCAAGGCGGTTTGCATTTCTCCTCCAGCGATCATGATGGAGTACATGTTCTTCGACTTCAAGCCGTTTCGTCGTGAGTGCAAGGTCTACTCTGTCAAAGATTTCCTTGACGAAGTCAGCGTCTGCGAAGGATTCAGCCACGTTATACAAGTGATTGCGGGAGATACCGCACATGGGCTGTCATACCTGCATGCGAACGGTATAGTGCACAGAGATTTGAAGCCATCAAACATATTGGTATCAAATCAACACTATTGTGATTTGACCGACACCGACGAAATCGAGCAGAATTGGACGCAAAGACCGATCATTTGCAAGTTGACCGACTTCGGGGAAAGTAGATCGGATCTGATCAAGACGCAAACCCTACAGACGTCAGGCACACTGATGTCCAAAAGAGGAACGCCTGCTTTCATGGCGCCCGAAATAATGCTCTCAGAAGGACAATCTGGGCACAGCTCCATCGAGGACTTGAAAAAAGCTGATATATGGGCGCTAGGCCTCGTGTTTTATAATATATGCAACCCGAATCTGCCAGCCCCCTACATTTACGATCTAAAAGAAGCCAAAATGAAACCGGAAAACTACATAAAGGAGATAAAGACTCTGATGCACGAAAGGAAACTTCCAGCTTCCGTTCCCGAGTATGTCCCTTGTCAGGAGTCCATATGGAAGGATATTTACTCCGCTTTCAAAGCGTGCGCCGCTTTCGAGAAAGACCAGAGACCGGCGGCTCGGGATGTATTGGAATTGCTGCGAAACAATAGCCGTGATCAGCAGCAGTCTGATGATCGATCGGAAATGGTATGTTATAGACCTACTGATAATCCATTCCAAACAGATATCCCGTTTTATGTAATTGTTTTTTAACCGGATACCGTTGTCTCATGGGAATTAGACTGAAATGAGCTAATTTAATTTGCAAACATTATTGGTATGCGTTATGTTCAATTTTGAAGGGTGATGTGGAAGTGACAGACGTGTCGAATTATTTGGAGTCTTCGCAAATTGAGTCATATCGGGGCCTATCACATAACAACTCAGAACTCAATCCAACACCGTCTGTGTCATATTAGTCAAGGCCTCCTCTTCAAAAACTCAATTAGAGGCACTTTTCAAACGCATTTGAAAGTACCTTCTAATCATCTACACACGGGCGGTAGAGTGGTCGTGGGGGAAGAGTGCACACTCTGGATCTCGACTGCCGGTCTGGCGCGGGTTCGAATCCCACCGAGGACTTTCAGGATATTAAATATCCCCGCTCACAGCTGGGCTGATCAGTGTCCAGGATAAAAGGAACTGTGGGAACTCTCGTGTCCTGGCACATGAAGGCACCGTCGTGATATGACTGAAAAATTGTTGAAAACGACGTTAAATCCTACTCACTCACTCACTCTAAGTTAGGAGGCTTCGATGTCCATTCTGAAACTATAATTTCGGCAAGTAATCAAGGAATTCTGAAACTTTCCCAGTCCAATTTCGTAATATAGTTCTTCGTGGATTTGTTAAATCACTTCCAAGATAAACGTATGCATAAATTTGATAAGTTTACATTCTTAATCCCATCGCTCTGCAGTGACGGAGATACTCGACACCCAAATACATGTGATGATTTCGTTGACGCAGGTATGGGGCTTGCCAAATCGAAGTATCGCGAAATTGAAAAAAAGGGAATATGCAATCGGATACTGTATACAAGACAACTATATTTTCTGTGTGCGCTTGGTTTAATAACATTATTTTCACTTTTTTCTTTTTTTTTCAAGAGACAGGACCAGAGTTACGGATTGGGATGAAGAGAGCTGCTTCTGCCAGACTTCCCGAATCTCTACCAGATTTACAGGTCTGCTCCCCAGTAAAAACGAAGAGAGTGAAGTTCACATTACCAGAAAATAGAGATGAAATCGTGGTAAGAGGTCCTGTGTGATAGGAGGGACACCTTAATAATCAATACTTTAATGTAGTATAAAGTTATCAGATATTCGTTTCGACATCGAATTAGAAAGTAATCAGTTGATGGAACATGGTCTCCTTGGTAAATTCTCCATGCCAACAATTTGCAAACGATGATAGAACGGCGAGAAATGACTGTTGCTGGGCACAGTGTAAGCAGGTCTAGGTAGAAGATAATTTGACATTCTCTCCTTAGGTTTTATATCAATAGCCCCATTCTGATTACCAGAAGAAAGTTTTCTTCACTGTGGAGGGAAATACTAGATTTTTTTCATGGATATGCTGATCAGGTTTATTATCTTCCAATTGATTTTGTTCCAGGTAATAGATGGAAGCTCATATTCGAGTGCCCCCAAAGACAATAGTGGTGGAGACGTACCCCAAGGCAATGGCGGCAGAGCCCTTGAAGACAACAGTGGTGGTGCCCCTGGATACACCAGTGGTGGAAGTGTTCCCCTATACAATAGCGATGGTGTCCCTGGAGACAGTGGTGGTGATGCCCCACAATACAGTAATGATGGTGTCCCAGGAGACGGTGGTGGCGGGGGTATCCCCCAATACAATAGTGGCAGTGTCCCTGGAGACCGTGGTGGTGGAGGTGTCCCCCAATACAGTGGTGGTGGTGTCCCTAGAGACAGTGGTGGTGGAGGTGTCCCCCAATACACTAGTGGCAGTGTCCCTGGAGACCGTGGTGGTGAACGTGTCCCCCAATACAGTGGCGCTGGTGTCCCTGGAAACAGTGGTGATGGAGGTGTCCCCCCATACAGTGGTGGTCGTGTCCCTGGAGACAGTGGTGGTGGTGTTCCCCAATGCAATAGTGGCAGTGTCCCTGGAGACCGTGGTGGTGCTCGTGTTCCCCAATACAATAGTGGCGGTGTCCCTGGAGACAGTAGTGGTGGGGGGGTCCCCCAATACAATAGTGGCAGTGTCCCTGGAGACAGTGGTGGTGATGCCCCCCAATACAGTGATGATGATGTCCCAGGAGACAGTGGTGGTGGAGGTGTCCCCCAATACAATAGTGGCAGTGTCTCTGGAGACCGTGGTGGTGGAGGTGTCCCCCAATACAGTGGTGGTGGTGTCCCTAGAGACAGTGGTGGTGGAGGTGCCCCCCAATACAGTAGTGGCAGTGTCCCTGGAGACCGTGGTGGTGGAGGTGTCTCTCAATACAGTGGCGCTGGTGTCCCTGGAAACAGTGGTGATGGAGGTGTCCCCCAATGCAGTGGTGGTGGTGTCCGTGGAGACAGTGGTGGTGGAGGTGTCCCCCAATACAATAGTGGCAGTGTCCCTGGAGACCGTGGTGGTGCAGGTGTTCCCCAATACAATAGTGGCGGTGTTCCTGGAGACAGTGGTGGTGGGGGTGTCCCTGGAGACAGTTGTGGCCGTGTCCCTGGAGACAGTGATGGTGGATGTGTCCTCCAATACAGTGGTGGTGGTGTCCCTGGAGACAGTGGTGTTGGAGGTGTCCCCCAAGACATTAGTGCCGACAGGAGATCTTTCAGTCTATATGAGGTAATTGAAGTCCGTGGACATCAGACGTTGGTCGTTGTGAGCACTATTCGGTTAAAATATTTGAGCAAATGCGAATGACCCCCCTGACCAATTCATGGGGGCCACATGTTGAAGGTGGTTTCCTTTATCTGAAAGAATGTGTTGAAAAGGATGGGAGCATTGATGCTAGGTGACCAAATCCAATGTTGGCGGTGACAAATCTGGCTGGAGATGGCTGGAGTTCCTTCGCCAACGTCTACCCATTGATCCATATTAGTCCTGGCTTTCTCTATTTGCATTCACTTTTCTTCTGTACACCAAGTTCGTCAAAGTTATAGCATATCATTTCATATATTTGAAGCTTTTATTAGCGGAGATTGGAACACTCGAGTCGATTCTTCAAGTCTTCGTTCACTTTGATTTATTCATACACAGGCCTATTTAAAAAGATCCAACTTTCGCTTTGCTACAGTGAATCTGAAATAAACCCTATCTGCTTGATTTGATAACTTCAGGGAGAAATCTACAGCAAACGATTGGGAAATGCAACGAAATAGTGAGTCTGCAGGAGTCACCCTTACACCAAGGAAACGTGAATTTCCTCCTTACTCCGAGACCGTCATAATAGAACAATTCAATATTCACTATTGCGACTGAGCCAGAATTATCACGATTGGACGGCTCAGCCGATTTGATTCTATGTCACTTATCGATTTTGTGGGCGTGGGACACAAGCCTACGGAACCTTGGAGAACTGCGACTGGTCAGTTATCTCGAGGAAGATCATTTCCCCGAGAAAAACACCCCCGACCATGATAAATGATAACTGACCGATCGGTATTTCCCTCAAGATATCATCTCAAGTATCTTGCCAAAATTAACCGCGATCTCGCATTTCTAACGTTAATGGCCTATTTCGAACTTCATTGTACAAGCTTTCAAACAAAACACCATCATGAGATGTCGCATCAAATTCCATTTTTCTTTTGCAATGGGTTTCTCCCCACTTAATATTTAGACAAAGATTTCTTCTGGCGGGTGCATCAACGCTCTCAAAGGACAACTCTGTGTTAAGTACGTTGGAATCTATTCTCGGGGAGGGGGGGATATTCAGACTGGGATGGGAGGCAAGAGCCACCTTATGCCTTGTCAATTTGACTTGTATGGATGATTTTGACGAGATTAAGCGTTAAATTTATCATTGAGCCTTACAGACTAGTCTTTTGTGTTAATTGCCGTCATTTACATCTGACGATGATACAGCTCACCAATCTCCAATGTACGAGTTGTCACAGCGAAACAGCTGACCAATTACCAGTATACGAGTTGTCAGAGCATTTCCATCATAGCTCTCTAGATTTGTATCTAATACCGCTTATGCCGGTGCTAGGGGCCGTGTGGTCATATCATCCAAGTTGCCACATGAACAGGTACAATAAAAGCGTACCTGAGATACAACACATATCACGAATCGTTAGATTCTTGGTATGTGCTTTAGAATAGGTTTACCAGAAGACTATTCTGTGAAGTCATGTGACGCAGTCAGTATGTCGGCACCTCTTCCCACTTCCCTTATATGTGTTGTAATTACTAGCAGTCTGCAGAACATACTCAGTCCATGCTGTTGAAAACATTATAGGCATTCTGCACTGAATTTTGCTCCAAACATTCTTAGTGGGACATCATGTTCACGAAAAACATCTCCCCATCGAAGCATGTCACTTCGTATTTTCTCACAGACAGCCTTTTGAAATTGTCAGAATCAATCATCTATATGGTTACTACCCAGGACTATGGTCAGCAACTAGTCTCGCATCTTTGCTTTCAGTATGGCTTTGTGTCGACGCCTTGAATGTTTTAATTTATGTATTTTTTTTCTATTTCACAGACTGAAGAATGTTGGAATGGCGATTTACTGTTGCCACTGTTCCAGAAAGGGCGTAACTCGAGGTATACAGTTGAAGAGGCTACGGATATTTTATTCCACAAGAGTGCCATTCATGCCAAATGCACGATGATTCCTCAGAAAGTCCGAGAAAACGCGTCTTTCATAATAGATCTCGAGGGCTTTGAAAACTGGGAAGATGTCAAAGCCGATATGAACGGTGTTTACAACAAAACACTTCGTTGTGGGATATGGACACTTGACTACAACAATAATTCAATGGAAATCGTACACAAGAAGGAAATACCACTGAATTCACCAACTTCATATCACCTTGTCCAGAATTCGAAAAGAAACAAAGGAGCTCCAAATCTCACGCGATCAATCTTTCTATTAAGAGACCAGAAAGGACAGATTATAAACCACGCATGCATTTTGCAATACACAGTAGATACACCAAGTGAAAAGGTGGACTTCCAGGTACAACCGCATGGTAATTCAAGATGCACCAACAGGTCACCCTTCTTCCCAACAAGAAAAAGCGTGTTCTCTGCAATCCGGGGAAATGTCCTGCAAAAAGGAGCATCGAGTCGTGTATATGATAAAATGAGAAGTAGCACAGGGGGCATATGTTGTGCTCGCTCCCCATCTGACCTTCCCCGCGACAGACGCCAGGTCTACAACGCTAAAGCACATGGTGGAGACAAAAGGGACGACATCAGTGACCTCTTGAAATATGCTAGGGATAAAGAGGATCTGATCCTCCATCATTCCGATTACCCGGAAGATTTGTGGGTGCTCGGTACCTCATTCATGTGTTCAGATTTGGCAAGGTCCACTACATCCGACTTGATGAATCACCCCATCAGCGTCGACCCAACTTTCAACATTGGACAATTTGAGGTTACACCAGTCGTGTACAAAAATGTTCTGGTGAAATCCAAACGCACCCACGAAAATCCTAATTTCTTAGGTCCCACCATGATACACCACAGAAAGACATATGACTCCTACCGGACACTGGCAGCGACTTGTGTCTCTAAATGCAAGGGTTTATCAGAAGCGAAAGGCTTTGTTACTGATGGAGAGAAAGAGCTCCAGCGAGCGTTTGAGAATCATTTGGGAAACGCAAAAAGCCTGCGCTGTTTCCGGCATTTTGAAAATAACTGCAAGGAAAAGTTGAGAGAAATTGGGATAAAACATAAGAAAGACCAGCGCTATTTCCTTGACAAGTCTTTCGGAGTGAAAGGTAAAGAAGAAGGGATTCTGGATGCTGTTGATCACGATGATCTACGGGGGCGTCTGGATTCTACAAAAGCCGGCATGGAGCAAAGAGAAAGAGATATCCTGCGTCGGTTTGATGACAACTATAAGCCGAAATACTGGGCATATGTGAATGACCACTATGAAATGATGCATCTCCACATGGTGGACGAAGTCCGACGAGAGGCAGGTCTAGTCAATGACGACAGCGGGAAGCCCGTCCGTTGCTACACTAACACATCGGAATCTTTGAATCATGTAATGAAATCTTCCCGTGACTCATTTATGAAAGAAAACCCCTCTGTGACGCATTTGAATAAGCTCCAGTTCACCAAACATGTATTCGAAGTAATACATTCTCACCAAGTCGAGGAGTTGAAGTGTGCTGTTGCCGGAATCAGCGACGAGTACGAACTGGCAGAGTACGCCCAACACTTGCTGGTTCCACCGGATGTCTGGTTTAGTTGGGCACCATGTAGTCGGACAGAGTACATACAGGAGATAGATAAACTTTCTGTTGATGATCTTTTCTGTCAGAAAGATGTCCCGTGGCCCCACTCTGAAGCTAATACCACCGCCCCGGAATTCAGATCACTCGACCTTAACTTAGCGACCGATTTGGGGAAGTGCTTTAATTATTCAAAAGAAAACGCAGAAACTCTGGAGAAAGAAGTTCTCTATCTGGTAAATCACCCTCACGCTATACAACGGAAAGCCAGTCTCCAGGCAGAAGGAAATGTAAAATTCGATGTCGCAAGCAGATACTCTAAAACGGGTACTGTCGCCGTAACTCTCTACAAACAACACGCAGCTTGTGTTTGTGGCAGATATAAATCTGATGGCATATGCAAACACTCGTTGGCTGTGGCAGCCATGCAAAGCATCCTCCCTGCACATCTGGATTGCATCAAGAAGAAGAGTCGAGAGGGAGGAGGACGAACCGCCTTGGCTGAGCATGATGTGAACAAGACTACTGCCGGTAAAAAAAGGAGGTAGAAACAAGTTTACATATAGACCAGAAAGAGGGAGAGATAAACGGATTACAGGGGAGATAGAGGCAGAACCTGGAGCACAAAGTACCCCGTATACCGAAATACATCACAATAACCACCCGTTTGTACTTATGTTTCTACCAGAAAATGCCAAAACGTGTAAATCCTGCGACACAGACTTTTGTCACCGAGCAAAAGTAATTCCGTTCGACCTTGTCCTTTCACACAAGGAGAGGTGGTACTACCCAGTTAACGGCGATTGGGCCAGTCGCCGGGCATCTGTGAAAGAAACAACCCGTCTGTATCACACAACATGGAAGTGTCTGATATCCAGATTCCCATATTTTTCGCCAGAATATGTGGACATTCCAGCCAATGTCTTACCGAATCTTCGAGAATCACACAAAAAATATCTCTCTGTGGAACTGGGAATCAAGTTCGAAGATTGATTATGGTAAATCTATGCAACCTGGATGGTCTGGAAATGACCATTCTCCTGATTCAAACTTTGATTCTGTGAAGTGTACACTGGAAAAGTATTCTATGAACGAAAATCGTTGCAAAAACAATATTCAAAACATCCCGATCGGTATAATTCGTTAGAGATTCCGCCTCTTATAAGGAATTCAGTCTATATTATTTTGAATAGTTGGCATGGGTGTTATAGGCAAGCATTGGTCCTCGATGGGTGCACTTAACATATTGGGCACCAGTACTTGATTATTCTTAACCATAGCATTTTGAGGAGAGATGGCGTTTTTTAAAATTGATTATCTTCCAACCATATAGCACAACGAATATCGTTAGTTTTCCATAAGCTGTACTAGTGTATTCGCAAAACATTCTATTAGAAGACTAAGAAATTTCATGGATTTTATTCTTGAAAATATATGTAAGAGGTTCTGTTATGCATATAGGGTCGGCCATATATGACATGCAATTCTGTCGAATTGCGATTTAAATTTTAGCGACTTTTCACCTGGGTGGAAATACTTTCCCACCGGTGAAAAATATTCTGAGTGCCCATGGGTGAGAACTTCTCAATTGAATGCTGGGCGAAAAGTATTCGTTCCGGAATGAGAACTTTTCGATTTGAAGTTCTTGGAACGAGGTGAAAACTTTAAAAAATCCCACTTTAAATCAAGATTTTCTCCACCAGGTGAGAATATATTCAACCATACAGGTTAGTTCTCACTCATAAGGTAAGAATATGTTCTTCCCGGTGGTAATTCGTTATGAAATTAATCCAAAAGTTCTCACAAGGGTACAAATTCGCAAAAATGTAAAACAGTAAGATCTCACCCAGGTTAGAATATTTTCGCCTAGATGAAAAGTCATCATTTCTGGATATATTGAATGACTATTCCATTTCATTATTCCATCGTACCCAGAGTTGAGCGTTGCCGAAGGTTGGCCGTTAGGATGCAGGAGGGTCTCGTCCAGTGAACAATGGGTATAGAATATCGGCTAGGACACAATTCGTCCCAACAAGTGAACAAAAGTTGAGCTTGTTTGCTTAGTTTTATTAATATCGTCGGGACATATGACGGAGGAGAAGAACAAGTCACCGAGGACACGGCTTGGAACCTCTCTAAAAAGCATTATTATATATTATTATCTTGTCACATTCACCGAATGATTATGGAAATTAAGATACAAGTACTTTGGTAAATCAGTGAAAGAGATAATCAGATGTCATAATTTATTCAATGATTTTTGAACGATTCTATGAAAATTTTGAGTTATTATTTAATCACCTATCAATGAGGAAGTGAGAGGATGTGCCTCATCACAATACCAATATCACGAATAATATCTCTTTGAACATCGTGCATGATACAGTATCAAGATTTGAGGTTTGAACATCGAGTGCGCATTTGCCGTGTTTAAGAAAGTAAATAAAACTCGATGACAGTTCATGGTTGTTTGTTTTTCCTTCAAAACAGTTGAACCCAAACATTCTTCACAACCATTGCCTGAATTAGAACAACTGATTGTGAATTGTTACCAAGGCCATCAATAAACCCAGGGCGGACGTTATTATCGAGTTATAATCGATCGGGAATTATCGCCCGGTCTGGGCATTAAAAGCGGACCAAATTTCTCGGCGGACCTTGATTACTGCATCCCCTCATCCCCGGACCCTCTCAGCCCTACCCCGGCCGAAAAATGTCAGGGTCTTCGTTTTATAAACGCCCATGTATTTTGATAGGGCCATTGATAAAACGAAGACCGAAGATGGAAGACCCTGTATGCAGCAATGCCCAGGGCGGACGTTATTATCGAGTTATAATCGATCGGGAATTATCGCCCGGTCTGGGCATTAAAAGCGGACCAAATTTCCCGGCGGACCTTGATTACTGCATCCCCTCATCCCCGGGCCCTCTCAGCCCTACCCCGGCCGAAAAATGTCAGGGTCTTCGTTTTATAAACGCCCATGTATTTTGATAGGGCCATTGATAAAACGAAGACCGAAGATGGAAGACCCTGTATGCAGCAATGCCCAGGGCCGACGTTATTATCGAGTTATAATCGATCGGGAATTATCGCCCGGTCTGGGCATTAAAAGCGGACCAAATTTCCCGGCGGACCTTGATTACTGCATCCCCTCACCCCCGGGCCCTCTCAGCCCTACCCCGGCCGAAAAATGTCAGGGTCTTCGTTTTATAAACGCCCATGTATTTTGATAGGGCCATTGATAAAACGAAGACCGAAGATGGAAGACCCTGTATGCAGCAATGCCCAGGGCGGACGTTATTATCGAGTTATAATCGATCGGGAATTATCGCCCGGTCTGGGCATTAAAAGCGGACCAAATTTCCCGGCGGACCTTGATTACTGCACCCCCTCACCCCCGGGCCCTCTCAGCCCTACCCCGGCCGAAAAATGTCAGGGTCTTCGTTTTATAAACGCCCATGTATTTTGATAGGGCCATTGATAAAACGAAGACCGAAGATGGAAGACCCTGTATGCAGCAATGCCCAGGGCGGACGTTATTATCGAGTTATAATCGATCGGGAATTATCGCCCGGTCTGGGCATTAAAAGCGGACCAAATTTCCCGGCGGACCTTGATTACTGCACCCCCTCACCCCCGGGCCCTCTCAGCCCTACCCCGGCCGAAAAATGTCAGGGTCTTCGTTTTATAAACGCCCATGTATTTTGATAGGGCCATTGATAAAACGAAGACCGAAGATGGAAGACCCTGTATGCAGCAATGCCCAGGGCCGACGTTATCGAGTTATAATCGATCGGGAATTATCGCCCGGTCTGGCATTAAAAGCGGACCAAATTTCCCGACGGACCTTGATTACTGCATCCCTCACCCCGGGCCCTCTCAGCCCTACCCCGGCCGAAATAGGTCTTCGTTTTATAAACGCCCATGTGTTTTGATAGGGCCATTGATAAAACGAAGACCGAAGATGGAAGACCCTGTATGCAGCAATGCCCAGGGCCGACGTTATTATCGAGTTATAATCGATCGGGAATTATCGCCCGGTCTGGGCATTAAAAGCGGACCAAATTTCCCGGCGGACCTTGATTACTGCACCCCCTCACCCCTGGGCCCTCACAGCCCTATCCCGGCCGAAAAATGTCAGGGTCTTCGTTTTATAAACGCCCATGTGTTTTGATAGGGCCATTGATAAAACGAAGACCGAAGATGGAAGACCCTGTATGCAGCAATGCCCAGGGCGGACGTTATTATCGAGTTATAATCGATCGGGAATTATCGCCCGGTCTGGGCATTAAAAGCGGACCAAATTTCCCGGCGGACCTTGATTACTGCATCCCCTCACCCCCGGGCCCTCTCAGCCCTACCCTGGCCGAAAAATGTCAGGGTCTTCGTTTTATAAACGCCCATGTATTTTGATAGGGCCATTGATAAAACGAAGACCGAAGATGGAAGACCCTGTATGCAGCAATGCCCAGGGCGGACGTTATTATTGAGTTATAATCGATCGGGAATTATCGCCCGGTCTGGGCATTAAAAGCGGACCAAATTTCCCGACGGACCTTGATTACTGCATCCCCTCACCCCCGGGCCCTCTCAGCCCTACCCCGGCCGAAAAATGTCAGGGTCTTCGTTTTATAAACGGCCATGTGTTTTGATAGGGCCATTGAGAAAACGAAGACCGAAGATGGAAGACCCTGTATGCAGCAATGCCCAGGGCCGACGTTATTATCGAGTTATAATCGATCGGGAATTATCGCCCGGTCTGGGCATTAAAAGCGGACCGAATTTCCCGGCGGACCTTGATTACTGCATCCCCTCATCCCCGGGCACTCTCAGCCCTACCCCGGCCGAAAAATGTCAGGGTCTTCGTTTTATAAACGCCCATGTATTTTGATAGGGCCATTGATAAAACGAAGACCGAAGATGGAAGACCCTGTATGCAGCAATGCCCAGGGCCGACGTTATTATCGAGTTATAATCGATCGGGAATTATCGCCCGGTCTGGGCATTAAAAGCGGACCAAATTTCCCGGCGGACCTTGATTACTGCACCCCCTCACCCCCGGGCCTTCTCAGCCCTACCCCGGCCGAAAAATGTCAGGGTCTTCGTTTTATAAACGCCCATGTATTTTGATAGGGCCATTGATAAAACGAAGACCGAAGATGGAAGACCCTGTATGCAGCAATGCCCAGGGCCGACGTTATTATCGAGTTATAATCGATCGGGAATTATCGCCCGGTCTGGGCATTAAAAGCGGACCAAATTTCCCGGCGGACCTTGATTACTGCACCCCCTCACCCCCGGGCCTTCTCAGCCCTACCCCGGCCGAAAAATGTCAGGGTCTTCGTTTTATAAACGCCCATGTATTTTGATAGGGCCATTGATAAAACGAAGACCGAAGATGGAAGACCCACTTGAGGGGCTCTTTTGGGGAAAGGTCTTCGTTTTTGGGTCTTCGGTCTTCGGTCTTCGTTTTATAAACACCCGCCGAAAATGAACGATTTTCAGCATATCGATGACAGGTATGGTTAGTGGTGTCCAGTCATTTTTTGATGGAGAGATATCGTACTATATTGTCACCAAATGTAGGGTTATTACTATTTCAAGTTAATAAATTTTTTAAACATTTTTGCGGCGAGAGGTGTTTTTAGGTGTTAGTGGACAGTCCATGGTAGGTATTAGCATCGAATTATAGTGTGAGGAAATGAGCACAAAATGAACACGTGGGAACTTGCCTCATGTATCACTGACTCATTCATCTCTCGATTCCTTTCACTTGTGTGTGTTTAAGAGGAATATGAACCATTAATAGTTTATTCTCTGTCTGTCTGATATTACGACAGTCCATGGTATCATCATCGGACCGATCGAAAGTCCATGGTAGGTCAAAATACGGTCAGTACGAACTGACGTGAACCGTGTAACCGTGGCCACTAACCCTGTAACCGAATATATGAATCATTCGGAAATCTGGTACAGATCATTACCGATGACATGATTATCGACCAGCATCGAACATGCACCTGTGAATGATGCACAGAGAGCACATCGTCTGATCCAATGATTCGCCAAATGGACTGTTGCCAAGACAAATGGTAGCTACCATGGACTGTCGACATATCTGATATACAATCATATGTTGCCTCATTATAACATTGCAGCTGTTATCCGGCTTCCATGTGAAGTGATCCAATCTACAGTTCATGGTTGCATGACACATGGACTGGTGCATTCACCTACAATCATACTTGTCGATTCAGTAGGGTGAATAATAGGTGATTGTAGCAAGAATTCATTTTCACAAATCAGTAATTTTGATAAAATTGTATTTAAAATATATTTAAACTTGGTCCGCGGTGCATGCGTACAGGTTGTGAAGTATTTCCCACGCCAAATAAGTGCCACAAACGTGTCGTGATATTACAGCATGATAGTGAGCGTATTCGTCACTCTTGAATTACCTATAATATGCGAGAAAAAGATAGTGCAATCAACTTGGATACATTTAATCGCCTGGGTAGCGATTCAAACTTAGATTAAGGCAAAGTTTGAACTTTTTCATGTCAAGATTCGCTCTGAAAATATCAGATGAAACATGACGGTGACTGGTTTAAGTTGGTCATCACAATGAATGGGACCTAGTCCTTCCAATGACATTCTGTGGCGTTGGACCAATATGTATATACCGGCTGGGTTGATTATTGAATGCTTACCATGCCTGATAATTGTTCATTCGAATGAGAAAATCATTCCGTCAGCTGCCTCATCAGCTGCTTCAGCCTCATATGGCTTTCAATATTTATGTCTTTGCATACTTTTTTACTCATTTAAGTATCACCATAAGAGCTGAGATTTTGTCTGTGATTTGGCACATATATTGGCCTCCATGCTCAATTATCGGAATGCCCGTTCGCTTGGAATCCGTTAGGTTCCCTCTATATTTGTTCCTATTCTTCGTGTCACGACCTGCCATTTGTGGTAGGATATCTGTGAGTAAGCCATTTATCCTATTACGTGGAATGCCCACATCAAAGGAAGCGGATCAGATCAGCATCACGACTGACCGACGTGAAACCAACAGCCTTTAATGGGAGTTAATGCTCGACAGCGAAGTGAAAGTACAGCCTAGCAGTGTCGGGAATGGTAATCTCTCCCACTCGTATATTTATACAAAATATGGCCTACATGTAGATGAGCAAGCACTTCAAAGTGGTGCCGTATTCCTGGCCAGTTCAACCCAATTTATTATTCAATTTTGCGGAAAAAGAAAAAAAAAATCGAAAAAATCGAAAAATCTACCGAAAACATTGTTTTACAATATGACTACATTGTGACCTCATCGAAGCGTCCACCTTGGATCTGTTAGGTTTTAAAGCGTGCATTTTCCAGCAAAAATTGATGTTTGTTATTAGCGATAGAGTTTGAAGGCAGTCCTTTACGGCATTACCAAGTAAAAGGCAGTCGTAGTTGGTATATCTCTAATTAAACTACAACAAGCGAGCGCAAAGCGAGCGCCAAAATCGTGTATCAAAACATGACTATGGTATTCATCCATGTGTATTGCACTTAAAAAGTGACACTGGGGATATTACCAAAACTGACGTAAAGCGCGTCGTATGCTCTTTAATTTTGTTGTTCTTCAACTTTAAATGTTCCAGTACCCCTAATGATAAATTTTCTGATACCTTATCAGCTTTTGCTTATAAAACTTATATTCACTTATATATTTTCAGAACGATATTTATTCAAGGACTCGGGATTTAGTAACAATTTGTTGTTCTGATTAACCCAACTAAATTATTGCGATTTGTGGAAATTAGCCTTCATATGTCGCCGTTATATAATTCGAAAGTATTCGCCAAATATATTAGAACGTTCAGATTTCTATTATATATCCAAAAATGGACTGCCTCAGTTTAAAAATAATCGTTGTGGAACGGTTTTTATGACAGTTCATAGTTAAATTATTGGAAGAAATGTCACGCTCTAATTCCACTAAATCACCAATATCTTGAAAACGAGGCAAAGTTAGAAATAATGAGGCATAATTGTTTAGTTCTGTTTATGTCCAGCGTTGTGTCCAATTTCTCAACATTGCGCAAAATAGCATAGGAGTTATTAACCCTACCTGGCCTCGGGGGGGGGGGGGACTTTCTGCGGAACGACAAATCATGGAGTGCTGAAACTCCTTGACTTTATAGTTTATCACATTTTGGTCATTTTGAACATATTTGAATAACCTCCCGAGCAGTGGATCATGGGTAAATTCAAGATGGCGGCCAAGTGGGTTATCAGAAAAGTGATGCTTTTGTCATATTTCTTCAAAATTTCTGCTTTTCCGCGATGAAAAGTGGGCAAAACTATTTTATTTCACATAACATTAATATTTACTAATTTATCATGCAGCTTTTGCGGAGAAATTGCACAAATAAAAAATTCGAAAAATCCGACCGAAGAATCGACCCAAAAATGCCGTTTTTGAAAATGATGTCACTGTGGCGTCATCAATGCGGCCATCTTGGATTTTTTTTGACATTTTCTGGTAGAGCCTGACCCAAGGGTATGTAGTAAGATTCTGCCCCTGGCTCAAGGGATAAGAAAAATAATTAGGAGGAGGATAACCTGCAGTCTGATGTCAAGAGGACAATGTTACTATATTACTGATTATACTATCCCGAAATCGCAAATTGGTGCATCGCACTCAGCCTCTGCAAAAGTGTATTGCATACGAACATGTGATGGCGAGCCAGATCCGTACTATACCAAGTTCAACCAGAGCGACCATAACTCCATGACAGCGTACGTGCATACTTAATTATGTCTCCCCCAACTATGTTGGGGGGAGACATCTAGTGTTTGTGCTGTCTGTCTGTCTGGTTGGATGTCTGGATGTCTGGATGGATGTCTGTCCGTCCCCTTGCCTTGTCTGCAAGATATCTTGAGAACTACCGGATGGAATTTCACCAATCTTGGATGGAAGCTTCATTGGGATAGCCCCCTCATTTGATTAGGTTTTGGTGTGGGTGCGTGCATTCATCCGTGTCCGGTGTCCGTCCGTCCGTCCATCTACTTGTACATGTATATACAGGCCTTGTCTGCAAGATATCTTGAGAACTACTGGATGGAATTTCACCCCACTTGGATGGAAGCTTCAGTGGGATAGCCCCCTCATTTGATTAGGTTTTAGTGTGTGTGCGTGCATTCATCCATGTCCGGTGTCCGTCCGTCCGTCCATCTACTTGTACATGTATATACAGGCCTTGTCTGCAAGATATCTTGAGAACTACTGGATGGAATTTCACCAAACTTGGATGGTAGCTTCAGTGGGATAGCCCCCTCATTTGATTAGGTTTTGGTGTGTGTGCATGCATTCATCCGTGTCCGGTTTCCATCCCTCTGCCCATGTACTTGTACATGTATATGTATATATGTATACAGGCCCTTTCTGCAAGATATCTGAAGAACTACTGGACAGAATTTCACCAAACTTGGATGGAAGGTTCATTGGGATAGCCCCTCATTTGATTAGGTTTGGGTGTGTGTGTGCATTTATCCATGTCCATCGTCCGTCCGTCCATGTGTATACAGGCCTTGTCTGCAAGATATCTTGAGAACTACTGGATGGAATTTCACCAAACTTGGATGGAAGCTTCAGTGGGATAGCCCCCTCATTTGATTAGGTGTTGGTGTGTGTGTGCGAGCATTCGTTCGTGTCCAACTTCGATGGCAGCTTTATCGTGATGGCCTCCTCATCTGATTAGGTTTTGGTTTGTTTGCGTGCATCCATCCGTTTCTGATGTCCAGCTTTGTTACATGTATGTACAGGACTACTCTTGTCTACAAGATATGTGGAGAACTACTGGATGAAATTTCACCAAACTTGGATGGAAGCTTCATTGAAATGGCCTTATGATCTAATTAGGTGTTGGTGTGAGCTAGTGCTTGCGTGGGTCCATGTAAAATGTGCTTATCTGTCTGTCCAATTTCTGTTCACTCCATATCTTGGAAACTACTGAAGGCAGATGCATGAAACTTCTATACGGTACAGCATGTATACTATAGGTGTGGCTCTTGTATGTTTTGCATCTTTCCTAATGTGATCAGTTTCGAAATAGTTGATGCTTCACAATTACATGTATTCCACATCGGTTGGACGCTGTAGATGGCGGCAATCCACTCATTGCTATATAAATCCCGACTCCTCACTGGGTTACTGCAACAATGAAAATCGCCTCTTTGTAATTAATATTTTTAGATGCGCAGCTTTGTTTAGGATACTTATTGCTACATTCATTTTATAGCACTTTCCCTTAAATTACGTGCCCACTCAAGGCAAGGTGGGAGGTTGGGGGAGACGTATGTTTTTGCTTAAAAAAACAACCAGCATAGGTTTCATGCCAGAGCGGCAACTCAAGGGTCAAAGCGGAACCTCTAGTTTGATTAGGTTTTGGTTCGTGTGCGTGCATTCATCCGTGTCCGGTGTCCGTCCGTCCGTCCATCTACTTGTACATGTATACGGGCCTTGTCTGCAAGATATCCTGAGAACTACCGGACGGAATTTCACCAAACTTGGATGGAAGCTTCATTGGGATAGCCCCGTCATTTGATTAGGTTTTGGTGTGTGTGCATGCATTCATCCGTGTCCGGTTTCCATCCCTTTGCCCATGTACTTGTACATGTAACTGGATGTCTGGATGGATGTCTGTCCGTCCCCTTGCCTTGTCTGCAAGATATCTTGAGAACTACCGGATGGAATTTCACCAAACTTGGATGGAAGCTTCATTGGGATAGCCCCCTCATTTGATTAGGTTTTGGTGTGTGTGCGTGCATTCATCCGTGTCCGGTGCCCGTCCGTCCGTCCATCTACTTGTACATGTATATACAGGCCTAGTCTGCAAGATATCTTGAGAACTACTGGATGGAATTTCACCAAACTTGGATGATAGCTTCAGTGGGATAGCCCCCTCATTTGATTAGGTTTTGGCTCGTGTGCGTGCATTCATCCGTGTCCGGTGTCCGTCCGTCATTCCATCTACTTGTACATGTATACGGGCCTTGTCTGCAAGATATCCTGAGAACTACTGGACGGAATTTCACCAAACTTGGATGGAAGCTTCATTGGGATAGCCCCCTCATTTGATTAGGTTTTGGTGTGTGTGCATGCATTCATCCGTGTCCGGTTTCCATCCCTCTGCCCATGTACTTGTACATGTATATGTATATATGTATACAGGCCCTTTCTGCAAGATATCTGAAGAACTACTGGACAGAATTTCACCAAACTTGGATGGAAGGTTCATTGGGATAGCCCCCTCATTTGATTAGGTTTGGGTGTGTGTGTGCATTTATCCATGTCCATCGTCCGTCCGTCCATGTGTATACAGGCCTTGTCTGCAAGATATCTTGAGAACTACTGGATGGAATTTCACCAAACTTGGATGGCAGCTTCAGTGGGATAGCCCCTCATTTGATTAGGTTTTGGTGTGTGTGTGCGAGCATTCGTTCGTGTCCAACTTCGATGGCAGCTTTATCGTGATGGCCTCCTCATCTGATTAGGTTTTGGTTTGTTTGCGTGCATCCATCTGTTTCTGATGTCCAGCTTTGTTACATGTATGTACAGGACTACTCTTGTCTACAAGATATGTGGAGAACTACTGGATGAAATTTCACCAAACTTGGATGGAAGCTTCATTGAAATGGCCTTATGATCTAATTAGGTGTTGGTGTGAGCTAGTGCTTGCGTGGGTCCATGTAAAATGTGCTTATCTGTCTGTCCAATTTCTGTTCACTCCATATCTTGGAAACTACTGAAGGCAGATGCATGAAACTTCTATACGGTACAGCATGTATACTATAGGTGTGGCTCTTGTATGTTTTGCATCTTTCCTAATGTGATCAGTTTCGAAATAGTTGATGCTTCACAATTACATGTATTCCACATCGGTTGGACGCTGTAGATGGCGGCAATCCACTCATTGCTATATAAATCCCGACTCCTCACTGGGTTACTGCAACAATGAAAATCGCCTCTTTGTAATTAATATTTTTAGATGCGCAGCTTTGTTTAGGATACTTATTGCTACATTCATTTTATAGCACTTTCCCTTAAATTATGTGCCCACTCAAGGCAAGGTGGGAGGTTGGGGAGACGTATGTTTTTGCTTAAAAAAAACAACCAGCATAGGCTTCATGCCGGAGCGGCAACTCAAGGGTCAAAGCGGAACCTCTAGTTTCTTCTGTAGCTGTGCAAAAGTGTTACAAATCCGCTAAAAAAGAACACATGCTTTTCCCGTATTTAGTGGTAACACATGAATAAACTTGTCGAAATACTTTGTGAAAAAATCTTCCAAATCACGAAGGCTCAGGGGTCCTATTTTAACTGGCATTAGCAGATAACATATACTGACTCCGCGAAATTCTAACGCACTTCCTCGACGACACCTCTTCAGACAAAGAAGTTAGATATTGAAATGAGAGTGAAAATGACCTGCAGTGGGAGGAAGGCTCTTCCGGAAACTCTCCGAAAAGCTAATGCAAAGTATAACGTTATAGTTTCCAGTTCAGTCTTCAATAGGCTTCAGGAATTGCAAATCTGCGTTTTCGTGCGGTACTGACTGCCTTGAAGGTCTTGTCTGAAACTAGTACCATTTCTTTAACTCGTTTGAACACCATCCTTTTAGAATTGCTGCAAAATGGAATTGTGTGTGTAACCTGTTACAAGCATGGTTCAGCGAAATTTGCGGGTACAATTAGTGATGTTAAAATAGTGCACGAGTTATTCAAAGCTCGACCTGGTCTTCGTAAAAATATCACCTCGTTGGCAATGGCTCTCAATGGAAGAAAATCAAGGTCATCGTGCATTCCATAAAAGGCCTCACTTCACCGTCAATGCGGCATCGCTGAGTGAGCCCAGGGTCTTGGAGCTTACTCCTTATCCACACTGTCAAGTAGAAAGACAACCCCGAGTTGTCACTTGCACCGAAGGCTCACATGCGTTTTCTAGTTCCTCACATTTGTCCGCTGCTGCCTTCAGGACCCGCTTGTAGCTGGCAAGGATCTTGTTCAAGACCAGAGCATACACCTAAAGAACAGTGGTCTACGGATGACGTATACCTGCATGGAAATTTAGGGATCCATGAACATCTGACAAAGTTCATTCAACCTGCCAAGGCAATCTATGGAATTCTAAAAATGTATTGTTTATTGTAGGGCGCTTATTTCTTTATGCGTTATGGGGCTTACCCATACCAGTGCCATATAAGAATTGACTGCGGAATCTTTCTAAATTGGAAAGATATGTAAGAGGTGGGAAAGTTGACGACATCTGAAGACCGAAAAGCAACCATAAGACTCCTTAGGAAAGCTTCATTCGGTATCTCGCATTCAGACTCTGGAATACGGAGGATTCTCGGACGTAGCCTTAGTATCTCAGCCGCACTTTTATTGCAGATGTTCATGTTCATGTGGAGACAATGAAATAATCGCACGGTCCCCAGCCCGCACTTATACATCTGATACAGCCACAGTTGACCATACAAGGGCTGTCGTAACCAGTAGAATTGTTTTTTTGAAGTTGATGTTATGAGCTTATACACCCAGTGCAATAGAATTGTGTCGAATGTGTACATATGTTGGCTGAACACACTTATTTAGTTAAGCATATTTCCTATAACTTTCTTAGTTCTCAACGAAGGACGAAGTCAATGTTCTTATCCACTAACACAGAGACAGCTCGAGTATGTTGTTGAGTCGTTTAGCCATTGGGCTACTTCCAATTAATGTTCTGTACACATGAAACAGTGCCACAATCCAATATCTCAAATAATCAACATGGCGTCGTGTAACCATAGTATCTCGATATCCGCGCTCATATCCCCGAGGTTCTGAAGTATCCAGAGAGCAGATCAACAAGCACTAGATCTCTGGGAAGAGCGGCTTATAGGCTTTGCCTGTTTCCCAATCCCCATTCCATTATGGAAATAAAATACTGTTTAAACTAACAAGCACGACACAATTCCCAACCAATGACGTTCGACTGCATGTTTTTACTAATTTCAGCTTATTGATATTCGTTTATAGATAGTCTATATTGGCTCTATATTCATATCACATGTGCATGTTGATATACGTAAGACGCAGGGACTCACGACTCACATGTCCGTAATCAACGTGAAGAACAATTATGAATCAAAAGGAATATTTGTGAACTTAGAAATCTGACCTCTGGTATAGATATCATTATTGAATTCCGGGCCGGATATAAGTAATTCGGTTGAGGTGAAAGAGATGCTTTGATCTTAATGGTGTTCTCGATTAGTTCCATTCTCAATGGAGAATCGATTGGCTTCTGTCTCACCTGTATAATGGTATTATTCTAGACATTGGACAGTGTGTCTAGTTTCAGCTTGATTGCAGCTATCAGCTTAACGGTGAATTGTGACTTTGTACTCTCAATAAATAAGATATAATTGTGTACAAGGATCCGATCCGATATTCAGTAGCCAGTCGTCGTACGTGAAGAATTACCGCATCAGTAATGGAGAGACTATTCACACGACAATATTAACCTTAAAATTCCTGCAGGCTTTCCAACAATCTTAATAAATTAATATCCTATCGATGCTCCCCAATCGTACATGTCGCTATACAAAATCTTACGTATTTCAATTAGTAATATCAAAATATGAAATAAACGGGCCAACCTCAAAAAAATTGCAAGAAAACGTTTTATGGTGTTTTTCTGTAGTGTTTGGTTCAGCGAGCAACATATAAGAAGTTCGCCGAAATTGGACCAACGCAAAGGGTCTAAATATAACGTCAAAAAAGATGGTCGCCACTGTTAAAACGTCCCTTATATCTGCTCATATCCTATCAATATTCAGTTGCTGTTTAGCCAATTTATGTGTGAAACTTTACTCTTAACCAGTATCTCAATCAATTCATCATTCAGTACAGCCCAATGTATCCAAGTGACGTCATTTTCATTTATCAAGTTTTTGTGGCAAATTAAAGATGGTAGACACTTTATAGACGTGGCCCGTAATTAGCGGGACACATGTGGTATGCCTTTAAAGACGCCCTAAATTCTAAATAATCATTTAATCATTTAGTTTCGCAAAATACTGCGGGTGAAGTGGAAAGCACGTGATCCAAACTTTCTAAACATGTAAACAAAAGAACAAAATGTGTATAAACTAAGATAAAACAATTTTAATGGTCATTTGCTTCTAATATGCCTTGATTTAAAACACTGCATGCTCTGTCTTTCAGGCCCTGAACATGAATGATACATTTTGAAGCTCTCGTGGAGGAGCATCCGACTGGACTAATGTATCGTCCATTTTTATCAATCTGCGCATGCGCAGTCTGGTCGTAGTATAGAAAGCAGGCATTTTGGGGGTTCTTTGGGGTAGAGATGGACCATCCGTTGTCCAAATGGACCGTGTGGGGTATCAGTGTGAAGCTCTTGTGGGGTAGAGTCAGACTGGTGTGTGTTTTTTTATTGCAAGTCGCGTCAATCTGCGCATGCGCAGTTGGGTGTAGTAAGTAAAGTGGTCATTTTGGGGGTGCGTGGGGCTGTGTTTGGGGTAGAGAGGAACCATCCTTGGTCCGAATGCGTCGTGTGGGGTGTCGTTTTGTATCTCTCGGTGTGTAGACCACGATTTGAGGGATGTCCACGTCATCTGTGACGTCGTCGGTGACGTCATCAGTAGGAGTAGTAGCCAAAGTAGGCATTTTGGGTGTGTGATGGAAGGTGTTTGGGGTAGAGAGGGACCATCCGTGGTCCGAATGCGTCGTGTGGGGTGTGGATGTGAAGCTCTCTGTGTATAGACCACCATTTGAGGAATGTCCACGTCATCTGTGACGTCATTGGTGACGTCAACAGTAGAAGTAGTAGCGAAAGCGGGCATTTTGAAAGTGTAGAGGAATGTTTTTGGGGTAGAGAGGGACCATCCGTGGTCCGAATGCGTCGTGTGGGGTGTGAAAGTGAAGCTCTCTGTGTGTAGACAACCATTTGAGGAATGTCCACGTCATATGTGACGTCATTGGTGACGTCATCAGTAGAAGTAGTAGCGAAAGCGGGCATTTTGGGGAGTGTAGAGGAAGGTGTTTGGTGTAGAAATGGACCATCCCTGGTCCGAATTCGTCGTGTGGGGTGTCGTCTTGTAGCCCTCGGGGTGTAGACTGCGACTTGAGGGATGTTCACGTCATCTGTGACGTCATCGGTAGGAGTAGTAGCGAAAGCGGGCATTTTGGGGTGTAGAGGAAGGTGTTTGGGGTAGAGATGGACCATCTGTGGTCCGAATGCGTCGTGTGATGTCTCATCTTGTAACCCTCGTGGTGTAGACCACGACTTGAGGAATGTCCATGTCATCTGTGACGTCATTGATGACGTTATAAGTAAGAGTAGTAGCCAAAGTAGACAGTTTGGGGGTGTGAGGGAAGGTCTTTGAGGTAGAGATTGACCATTCGCGGTCTAAATACGTCGTGTGAGGTGTCATCGTTTAGCAACGCCTACCATTGCCAAGTTTAATGCTTCAACGCCGTGGTGAATTAGCTCTGAAGCTCTGATTTTCTAGATATTTTATGAAACTGACACTAATTCATCGGAATGCGGTGACGCCCGTCAACGGCTGTCGTTACGTCTTAACGCCCTAGCATAACGCGTAGAGGCCATGATGTAGACTGGTGAGAGAACAACAACAACAAGGATGACAGGTCAATCATTTATTATCCCCTCCAGTACATCATACCCACACTGGAGTAGCTGCGTTGTGTGCAAACTCACACCAGTAATGATGGAGAATAACCCTGGTCCTGACATCCTGCTAAAAATGATTCACTACAACTGCTCGGCTGGATGCAACACATTTAGATGTAGCTGTAAGAAGTACGAACTTGATTGCAGAGGAGCTTGTGGGCCTTGTCAGGATGGGAACTGTGAAAATGTGAACCATGCACCCATTTTGGATGACAATGAAGACTGACATTGTGCCAACCAATTTTGAAAAACATTCGTCAAATTTGATGTTGTTTTTGCGTATATGTTACTGCGTGTTCATTCAGAATGTATGATTGTGGCATCAGCATCTTGACGTCACTGTCAACTAGTAATTTATTGATACATCTAACACAGGTATTATACAGGACAAAAACTATTTCATGTGAATTGCAGTTTCATAAATTGGAATTTACCATCAGATTACTAAAAATTAGGTCATGACGTCATTGATTACGTCATGACGTCATGGCATAACTTCGGGACACTCCTGTCAACTGCAAGACTTATAAGACAATAAATTTTGAGGATTGTTTGCACTTTTAAAATTTTAAATGTTTGGAATTTTGGTCAAATGGCGGCCATTTTGTTTGACGTCGTATTTAGACCCTTTGCGGTGATCCAATTTCGGCCAACTTTTGATATGTTGTTCTCTGGACCAAATACTACAGCAAAACACCATAAAACGTTTTCTTGCAATTTTTGGGGGGTTATTCTGCATAATGATCCTACTAAATTGAATTTGGCGTTTTGAGCGCCCATACCATGAATATTTAATAACATTATGACACCATGGTCGCATCTGGAATAATCCACTTGCACTCGGGGAGGAGAGATATGGTCACCGTGTCCGTTTACCCCAATGTTTACACCAAAGACCAGTCCATATATCTACCCCGTATTATGATGCCACAATGTCGAGACCGCGGCAAAGTCGACTGAGTCAACCAAAAATTCTCTATCATTAATGATCCCTTCAACGCACTAAGAAGCGGTCTCAGGGTTGGTTGACACTCGAGTTATACTGCAAGTTGTTAGATCCTTCGAGCGACATATCCAAATGGGGGAGCAGATAGGTTTAAATTTTAAATAGATTGGCTTTCCAAGAGCACAAAATCATTTTATTCCTCTAAGCTTACGAGCAACTTAATAGTGATACTCCACGTGGCTATATAATATGAAAATGAAGCCAATATAGTGTCCTCAAATGAATATACCACGCTAGCATTAGTGGTGGTCTGAGTCATCCGACCAAGGACAGAATCGACGTTCATAAAGTTAGATCGCGGTTCGCAGTTCGCAGTTCGTTATTCGGGGGACCAACAATTATTTCTTCAGATATTCCTACGAAGTAGGCTACAGATCGCAAATTGTCCGGTAATGAGTGAGTGAGTCAGTCCATCCGAATCCTTTCGTCGGCAAAATAAGGAGAACCGTTGACATTAGAACCTTGATTTTTGGCATGAACGTGCATTAGGGCATTGTTACCAGCAAGTTCTGATCTGAAATAATTCTGATTAAAATTAGATTTATAATTAACACTTAAGTATATTGTTATATATATGTAAGCTGTAGCCTGTAACGTGTAGGCTATCCTGTTTCACATCCAAACTATGTATGTCATCATTGCCAAGAAAACTGTGGTCCGTTTTGCTCCAGCGTTTTATCGCATTTAATGAGTAAGCCTATCAGTTACACTCCGGCTAAAAATACCCTACTGCATATACCCTCAAAAATTCAGCGCTGTTTGCACAACGAAGCTGAGGTGGTTTAACGTTATCATAAAGAAAATCAACGATCAACTGCCATAGAATATAATGTGAAACAAGGGCACTATAAACCACTAAAGAGATGTAGATGTATTTTCACACGTAAAGCTTGAAATCTAGTGAACTTATATTATTCAATCTGTTTCCTTAAAAAAAATGTAAAACTAAATCGGTGATCGTTATTTATTTTGGAACGAAGGCGCATTAGGAGACTGTTACCAACAAGTTCTGAGCTGACCTATTTTTGATGGAAATTTCTGGTGATTTATGATGAAAATCAGTGCCCATCTTAATATAGGCAGGATTTCAACTGGGGGTGGGGATTTCCAAGAGTTCAGTTCGTGTTCGAGTCCTAATGCCTACTGTACTTCGTAGGTCCTGTGACGTTAGTCACACTGCTCATGTGGAAATCTGTATTTTTTTTTATTATGAGTACTTTGAATTCCAAACTCCGCATAGGAAGAGAGAATGTCATGCTCTATGTCTTTGCATATTCATATCCCAAATCTGACGCCAGGGGCGCTGCTAGGGGCGCTGCTATGAGTCGCTGAATGACTGGTCCCCGCGAATAACGAACTGCGAACCGCGGTCTAACTTTATGAACGTACAGAATCGCTGTATTGCTGATCTGGTCAGTGGCTCAGTGACAAGATTCTCGATTCAGCCTGAGGTATAAGCATGATTATTATACCTCATATCATATTTGTTCATCCTGATTGGTTGCAACTCGGTCACATAACGTTCTGTATTGTATAGCGCACGGTCTAGTGACAATTGCGCAGTCTCTGAAATTGCCTACATGCTACGGGGTGTGATGGGGTGTGATATCACAATTTGCCAGCTCTCGACAGGTGATGTCCAACTCGTGCTTCGCACTTGTTGAACATCACCTGTCTCGAACAGACAAATCGTGATATCACACCCCGCAGCATGCATTATCTGTTCCTACGAATTGGCTACAGATTGCAAATTGTCCGGTAATGAGTGAGTGAGTCAGTTAGTCCATGCGAATCCTTTCGTCGACAAAATAAGGAGAACCGTTGACATTAGAACCTTGATTTTTGGCATGAAGGTGCATTAGGAGACTGTTACCAACAAGTTCTGAGCTGACCTACTTTTGATGAAAATTGCTGGTGATTTTTGATGAAAATCACTGGTGATTCTGACTTGGGCAGTGCCCATCTTAATATAGGCAGGATTTCAACTGGGGGTGGGGATTTCCAAGAGTTCAGTTCGCGTCGGAATCCTAATGCCTACCCTACTTCTTAGTCACACTGCTCATGTATATTCCTACGAAGTAGGCTACAGATAGCAAATTGTCCGGTGATGAGTGAGTGAGTCAGTGAGTCCATCCGAATCCTTTCGTCGGCAAAACAAGGAGAACCGTTGACATTAGAACCTTGATTTTTGGCATGAAGGTGCATTAGGAGACTGTTACCAACAAGTTCTGAGCTGACCTACTTTTGATGAAAACTTCTGGTGATTTTTGATGAAAATCACTGGTGATTCTGACTTGGGCAGTGCCCATCTTAATATAGGCAGGATTTCAACTGGGGGTGGGGATTTCCAAGAGTTCAGTTCGCGTCGGAATCCTAATGCCTACCCTACTTCGTAGGTCCTGTGACGTTAGTCACACTGTTCATGTATATTATTGTCTCCTCGATATTCATACGGTGGTTGTGGGATGAGAACACTGGCTTTGTTTCCACTGAACCAGTCTGTATTGAGGTAATCTCTTTCTCTTCATTTCATTATATCGCTATAACATCACATCACACAAAGCCTAGCGTCTCTTCACAACCATGCACAATTCTCCGGGGTGGGGGGAGGGGACTAAATTATAGACTGGCGGTGTTGTTCGATGTTATATCATTTCTTTTGCACATTTGAGTACAATTCTGTGAGACTTTCTGCGCAATGGGAGTGTGTCTTTTACCTGATACAAGCATGTTTTGGTCCCCATACACAGTTAATGGAAATCCAGTTGCTTGTATTTTTTAGTTCCCAGCTAAGCTCCAAGCCTGCCCGTACGGATTCCGTCGTAGAGTAACCCACCATTCGTGATCCAGTCTCAGTATATCAGCTGTGATATATCCTATTGTCGAGATTTAAGGTCGTTAGAAGTCTACAGTTGATTGACGTATCGATAAGCCGTATTACTCTCTATGGATGTAGTCTGGAAGAAATGGCGCGTTGAGTAAGTTCTCCTACAGACTCGAATATTTCGGCAAACCCCATATTTATAACATGAATCATTAATGTGAGTATCATTTGAAGGGCATCTTTTTAGGGCCTATTTAGGGGGAAATAACTCTTGCTGGGCCGTCAGTGACCTTGAACCTGTGCATGTGCACAATACTGGATAAAATGGTGCGCAGGGGTCAAAGATCACTTTCGTTCGCGTGACGATCCAGCAAGAGTTATCTCCCCCTAAGTAACCCTCCAGGTGCTCTTCAGTTACTTCAATGTTAAATGATATTGCCGAGAAAAATACAACAAGAGTTATCTTCCCATGAATACTACATTATTTGTCCTTCAGTTACTTCAATGTTAATTGACATGTCCGGGAAAGAATGCAGCAAGAGTTATCTGCCCCTGAATAGTATTTTATATGTCCTTCAATTACGACAATGTTAATTGACATCTCCCGGATGCACTTCATCAAACATGGTCCCCGACAATATCGCCGGCTAAAAATGACAAGTGGACCCAGGCTTGCGCCAGAGGGTAATGTGGGGTGAGGCCATATGGCTGCGCATGCGCAACCGGAAGTGGATTCCTGTACGGAGAACCGGTTGGACTAGAGACATCGAAATTTCACCAAATGAATTGCCTGGACCCAGGTAATGTGCGGTAATATGGGGTGAGGGCATAGGGTTGCTCATGCGCAACCGGAAGTGAATTCCTGTACGGTTAAAATATGTACGTGTGGTTGGATGGTTGACAATGCGTTAAGGCGTAAAGATAGGGCGCTAAGGCGTTGAGACGGGCGTTAACCCTACCTGGCCTGGGGGGGGGGGGGGCCATTATGGCCCCCCTACCAAACTTTCTGCACTATCTCCGGAACGGCGAAAAATGGAGAGCTGAAACTCCGTGACTTTATCATTTGTCTTATTGGGGTCATTTTGAGCCTATTTTCATAACCCTCCGAGCAGAGGATCATGGGTAAATTCAAGATGGCGGCCACGTGGTGTACCAGAAAAGTGATTTTTTGTCATATTTCTTCAAAATTTCTGCTTTTCCGCAATGAAAAGTGGGCAAAAACTATTTTATTTCATATCACATTAATATTTGCTAATTTTTCATGCAGTTTTTGCGGTGAAATTGCAAAAATAAAAAATTCGGAAAATCTGACCAAAAAATGCCGTTTTTCAAAATGGCGTCACTGTGACGTCATCAAAGCGGCCATCTTGGATGTTTTTACATTTTGTGGTAGAGCTTGACCCAAGGGTATAGTGTAATAAGTTTCAGCCCCCTAGCTCAAGGGGTAAGAAAAATAATTAGGGGGGGCCATTTCGGCCCCCCCCCAGGCCTGGACAGGTCCCAAAAATCCCAGGCCAGATAGGGTTAAGGCGTAACGAGGGGCGTTGACGGGTGTCACTGCATTTCGATGAATTAGTGTCAATTCCATGGAACATCTAGAAAATCATAGCTTCTGAGCTATTTCACCAGGGCGTTGAAGCGTTAAGCTAGGCGTTGGCGGGCGTTACTGTCCATAAAAGCAAGCGTATCCTGAAGACGTGCCAAGTCTACGTTCCATTCAGCAGACACTTTTCCACTATGTTCGCGTGTACGACTTGCTCGAAGCCCTTCCATCGCCTGGAGAGTTTACGTCGTCACCACACGTGCACGCCATGACGTACCCACGCATAGACGTGCAGAATGTGATTTAGTCTTTAAACATTCCAGTCAATTGAGACGCCACCAAAGTGTCATCCACGGATCACGCTCGCCACTCTCGAGACCGGATATTTCAGTTTCCATGGAAATGCATCCTCGAATGGAAGAACCCATGGAGGTCGATCCGACGCCCCGAATTGAAGAGCCGATGGAGATTTATCCGAGTGTCGAGGATCTCTTCCATCTCCCTTCCCTGCCTACCAATGGGAGAAGTAACAGCTTGGAGCTCCCGTATCCTGGACTGTCCGAAGATGCTTAGGACAAACGGATGAGAACGAACATGGCCGAAAATTGAACTTTCTGAAATGGCGGCTGCTGATTGGACAAGAGCATACTTGAATTGTAAACATACCCAACGCGGCTTAACTAGCTTGGGTATGATGTAACATTGGGGAGAATAAACTATATGAAAACTTGAAAACGTGTTGATCTGTCTTTCTGTCATATGTCCGCATCATGGCATTAAACCGTAAGAGATGTTAGGGCGTTAACCCCATTCTTCCTCCTCCCCTCCTCCTCCTCTTCTTCTTCCTCCTCGTCCGTACAATGTCCCGGTGTAGAGCGATGACGTCATCGGGGACCACCATGTTTTATTTCCTGGTGTCGATGCGTTAGTATTTTATAATAGCATGGTACAATCTCGCGCAAAAGGTAAAACACTGGTATGCTACGACGTTAAGGCGTGAGGATAAGGCTTTAAGATAGGGCGTTAAGGCGTTACGATAAGGCGTTAAGGCGTAAATATAGGGCGTTAAGGCGTTCAGATAGGGCGTTAAGGCGTTACTGTAAAACTCTCCACAAAGGTCACAGGGCAAATATACTGGGTTTCTGTTTTCTCTACTATTGAAGGGTAACTGGATTATTTCGCTTGCTTTTTACTTCTCCGAAATTGAGAGATTACACTATCTCAACAACAACAACATTCCCATTTCTATGACTCACCAGGTGTAAAGTCCGTTTTTTGAATCTTCCATTTCGGAGAAAACATACACCCACCCATGACTTGATCGGCCTAGAGGAGCGCTTCACATGGATACCCCCGACCCAATACGCCCATTCAAAACGTCCATTCAAATAAACTATTTCTATTGCACATATGCCCACATCCATGGACGCTTCCCCAAAAATGCTTCAAACTGATACCTCACACGACCCCATCCGACCAATATTGGTCCATCCCGACCCCAAAACGTTCACATCGACCTGCCTGCCTACTGCGCATGCAGCATCAGAACTCTTCAGCAAAAACAAACGCATGGCCTCGAGACCCCTCCCAGCGTGTTCTACAGCTCGAGATAGAGAAAACAAGGTGCCACACCCCATACCGCAAATGTCCATGAGTGGGTTCCTCATTGGGACTAACATTGTCCACTGCGCCGGAATGGACCTAACATGGCCACCTCAGGCCTGCGTGAAGTTTTCAGCGAAATTCAACCCATGGGCTCGGGACCCTTCCCATCGTGTTCTACATCGCGAGACAAAGAAAACAACGTGCCCCACCTCATAGCAAAATCCAAAAAAAATGACCACCCCAATACCCCTACCCTAAACATGCATTCCCCGGAGATTAGCATTGGTCACTGTGGTCTTATGTAGAGGCAGATAACTCTTGTTGGGCCGTCACGTGCCGGAAGTGACCTTTGTCCCCGGAAATGACCTTTGACGCGGAAGTGATGTCACCGGAAGTGACATCATCGCCACGTCACGCCACGTGACGTCATCACCATCAGCATCAATACTAAGGAATTTACACTTTCTATACTACTAACGTTTAATTCATTGTGCACAGCTTTATCCAATCAACCGAATTACCTCCTATATTCAAATCTATGAGCCGGCTGGAATACTACCTACCACATTTCATTGGTCGTGAAAGGAGAAACGTGAAAGGCGCAAATATAGTGCCGCGGAATGACAATGTTTTGCCTTCGCGTCTGTTGCTATTTAAAAGGTGCTTTTATCGGAAAGTCGTAAAGAAATTCCACACGGTTTTCTTTTTGACGTAATCGGAGACACAACGTTGGTGTATACAATTTTTATGATAATGGATATATTGAATGGAAACCCGAAGATTGAACAGCACGTGAATATACTAGACCATTTTTCTTCCTCGATCAGTCCTCGTCTCGTCCACAGCCGAACTTCAACATGCGTGAAATCGTACATATCCAGGCTGATAATTAAGTGCCGCAACCAGATTGGCACCAAGATAGGAACTAAACTTAGATTGGATTGAATGTAACAAATAATAGTTTCAATAATTTCTCATTGATTTCAAGTTTTTGTGATATTAGGATAAACATTTAATAGAGTGTTCCCTGTATTCCATGAGAAATCGCCTGTGTAACAGGGATACAAGATGAACTTTGTACTTGGCACATTTACAGAGTTTCAATATGTCACTAGATTTATTCCGAAAGTTTGTCTTTTATATTAATAAATCATGAAAGTTAAGCGAAAGACTGTATCATATGATTGTTAGCCGTCGTGTAACGACGTGCTATTGTGAGCGTCGTCAGAAAGCCGTTCACTGGCCAATGAGGACAGCGGCTGGTTATGGTGGCGCAAATTTTTGAGGTCAATGTTTGTTAAGATCCCGTTCCTAGTTCCGAAATGGCACGTAGACGCCTCATGACCCTTTGAAAGAGCTAACTCGGTCGCATTGATATTGGAAATTTGTATATGACCCTTGTGACGTCGCTTAAGGTGCAAGTAGATGCCTCTTGACCCCATTGAAAGGGAATTTGAACTCATATTGACCTTTGACCTTTGTGAAGTTGAAAACGCATCTGGAGGCCATTTTACCTTTGATTGCTGGTCAGAAACCGGAAGTGACGTCACGAAGTGCACTCAGAGGTCAAAGTTCAAATGGCCTCAAGATGCGTTTTCTATACTACTAACGTGGAGCACGAACCATATCTTACTATTTCAACGCGAGGTTGCCATCCCCATCGCTACTTTTGAACAGTTGCTCAACAGTGATAGTCGTGGTCCGAGTCGACGCCCTATGTTAAACATATGTATGGACCATTCACGTATGGATACATGAACAACTTATCTGTAGAAGATAGTCTGACAGTTTGTTATTCCACGACAAGTCGTATCTACTATAATAACAGCTCCACTTTTTGGCTCAGACCAGATTTACGAGTGAACTGACAGTGTGTGGCATTTATCTGGTCAAGATATTCTGACAACTTCCGTTGTTTTACTATTCCTCAACACGAAAAAAGTCGTATCCACCATGATAACGGTTCCACTTATGGCTCAGACCAGATTTACCAATGAACTTACACTGAGTGACATCTATCTCCCCCTCTCGGATATATAATACGGTCTTATTTAGCCGTGATTAACTTCGCACCACAGAATCCATACTCCATACACATGTATATAGTTTCTTTTTGATTCGAAATTCAAATGCAGTGTTCAGCGAGTAAAAGTTCAACGTTTCGATGTCATTTCAATATAAAGCCAGAGCGAACGTTTCATTCAATATCCTCATGCGACTATATGTGGGCAACTGGGTATATAGTTGAGTCGTCTAACCATTCATCTACTTCCAATCAGTGTGCCAACTCACAGATACTGAGAAGAGTAAGTAATAAATGTAATAGTCTGTACAAGCTCTGTGCAAAATCAATGCTTCATATCATCGAAGAAAACAGTCACACAACAACAAGTGGAGCACTGGGTAATGGAGTTGCTAACAGTTAGTGAATACGATGGAGTCCTACCACCATTATTAAGTTTAGCTTGTTAATGTTCGTATGCAGAGTTTATATATTAGCTTCTTACTCACATCAAATCATGTCTGCATATATCGCGATTCGCATGTTCGTATAACGTTCGAATAATAGTATAACGGTAAAGGAATATTTGCGATATTAGGAATGCGATTTTTGAAAGCTAATATTATTCAGTACTGAGCCGAATATAAGTAATTCGGTTGAAACGAAGAAGTTACAGTCGATTGGTTCCTTTCATATATGGAAGGACATCTTTATATCCATTTCGACTCTTCCATTCACGCTTAGAATAAGTCTTGAATTATCGGCACACTGGGTTTGTTCAAAAGAATTTATAAATAGACACGGATCGTCACTGACCTCAAAATCAATTTGAATTTCGAAATGGGCCGTATGAGTGGGCTACTGATTTGCTGTCCAATGTGTCTAGCCACATCTATACTGCTATATTAGGAGGATCGACGTAACTACTGAGACAAGACATCACCATACACGCAGTATTTGGGTAAGATTCTGATCGGCTTATCTATGGTTTGCAGATGAAATCTGCACCTCGAGTTTTGAATTGCTTTAACCCTACCGCTTGGCCTAGGGGGGTAAAACGGCCCCCGTATCAAACTTTCTAAGCTATCTCCAGAACGACAAAAAATGGAGAGCTGAAGCTCCCGAGCAGAGGATCATAGGTAAATTCACTGTGACGTTATCAAAGCGGCCATCTTGGATTTTTTTTTTACACTTTCTGGTAGAGCTTCACCTAAGGGTATAGTGTGGTAAGTTCCAGCCCCCTTGCTCAAGCGGTAAGAAAAATAACTAAGCCGAGGCGAGATAGGGTCAAAGGGTGCGATAAATGAACACTTCGTCGTAGAGTGAAAATGGATATGATGAATGGTTTCTGTCTCAGCACTATCTCTGTAAATCGACAGGCTAGTATGCATGCTTACCCCTCACCCCACAATAAGACTGTGACCTATTAGTGCTGCCTCAATAACGCAAGACAGAATGGAAACGAAACGAAATGGAGAGACATTATTCACGCGACATTATTATCATCAAAATTTCATACAGACTTTACAATATTCCCAAGACCAGAAATATTCATGTAGCTTCCTACTCGAACTCCCATCGTTTAAACACGGATGAATGGTGAGACACCGCATATATAGAGGATATCAACTGTTTCTTGTCGAATACCATAAATATTTCATCTCGACGGTTGAGAAAATTGTATTTATGGTATTCGTCAACAAACACTTGATTTTCTTTTTATTATATACTTCTGTTGTACTACTTTATTCTGGATGTTTGAAAACATTAAAATAATTCAGATTTTGTAGTGTTTTTCGACTGAAGATACACTGTAACATTGATTTTTTCACTCTGACGTCTCTTTGGAGGTTTCTTTGGAGTAGTGGACGAGTGATTAAATAAAATTCGGTGCCATCGCCAAACTACGCTACCAAAACTAAGGTTTTATAATCCGTTTTCTTGGTTAAAGTTTTAAATTGTGTATAGCTTACTTAATTTTTTTCCGGTCTGGCTTCTTCGGGCGGATAAGTGCATTTCTCTGTCGAATTTCAACCGATTTTTCCACATTCACCGTAAACTATCACGAAAATGCCCGAAAATTGGCGCGACCACTGCCAAATGGGTTCGCCAGCAGCCAAGTCGCACCTGATTTGAGACGCACAGGAGCTCGGTACTGTTGAACATTGGTTAATTAGGTTGACTAGATGGCCGCTGTGATGACGTCACTGTGACGTCATTTTCACAAACGGCATTTTTGGTCGATTTTCAGAATTTTCTATTTATGCAATTTCTCCGCAAAAACTGCATGATAAATTAGTAAATATTAATGTGGTGTGAAATAAAACAGTTTTTGCCCACTTTTCATCGCGGGAAAGCAGAAATTTTGAAGAAATATGATGAAAACATCACTTTTCAGGTATATCCCACGATCCCACGTGGCCGCCATCTTGAATTAACCCACGATTCTCTGCTCGGGGGGTTACGCAAATAGACCTCAAAATGACCTCAATATGATAAACTATAAAGCCACGGAGTTTCAGCTTACCACTTTTTGCCGTTCCGGAGATAGCGCAGAAAGTTTGCTAGGGCCCAGCCCCCAGGCCTGGTAGGGTTAATATGCTACCATTTTCGTGATTGAAATCCGTAATTACATTTGTATAGCTATCAGAGCCTAGAGCCTTCGCGATCTTTGATTGATATCTGCAGCAATTCTCTGACTTACTTGAGTATCATTTCCTGAGACTTTCCGCAAGTTAACATTTTCTTTGAAACATATGTAGGACTTGTTTTCGACAGAGCTGTGATGACATTTCTCCGAATCAGTCATGCTATATCGATTGATATAATGGCCGATATAGAATGCCCATCTCAAAAGAAGCTAATTAGATCATACTCCAACGACTCACAGCCATATAATAAAAAGCCATTGATGGAATATAATGCCCCAGGTGAACGTTTCGCCTAAAAGCAATGGTGAGATAATAATTTCTCAATTTTCATCATGGGCTGTTTTTTGTCCGGCATCACCGTTATGTTAGAGAGCGATCGTAGGTTACTGCCTCCCAATTACTGAATATTAATCCTATTTGGCCGGAAAGAGGGGCCAGTGTAGCGTCCCGCCCCAAACTTTCCACCGCAGCTCCTGGTCGAAGAGAACAACAGAGCTGAAACTTTCTTACTTTTCCGCGAATCTTATTGGTGTCATTTTGAAACTATTTACATACTCTGAGATGAAAAGGATCATGGGCAAATTCAAAATGGCGGCCACGAGGTGTCCCCAGAAAGTCGTGTTTTCGGTCTTTTCTGTCCATTGTGTTGGACTTTTTAGCCAAGCTACATACATGTATCATTTTCGCACATCCCATATGATTCACTATGTATCCAATATAATGTTGCTTCTGGTAAATGCCCTCAGTGTAATAAATGTTTCTCGCTGTGTGCATCCGTGATTTAAGCTTAGTCTTGACACTTTTTGGTAGTATGTATGGGTCGGCCTCCATATCTAATAAATTAAAACCATATTGTTGTTTATAAGCTATCAGGGTCTGAAACGATCTATCCATGATGCGCGCTGCCATCTGTCATTTGTGAAATGGATCGGGATATATCCTGTCACTTTGAAGATGTAAGGCCGTTAGAATGACCACCTCAAAGAAGATTATTAGATCTCGATCGTATCCTGTCACCGTGATATTGAAAGGCTTCGATCTGACATATTGCCCGAGGTAAAACTACTAACAGTCTGAAACCAATGGCTGTGTTCTTACATGTATTTCTCCCACATACTCGAGCAGTTCTACATACGGTAACCAAATGATATGGTAGCCAAGCGGTAGGCTACATCATTTCTGTCCAGCTCTACCCAAAGCCGCCCTCCCTCGGCTGCCTTGATGAAAATAGGAAAGTCTCCTTAAGGACTAGATCGTCATAGAGCTTTCTTGCTCGGTATGTTCTTTTGCCGTTATACTATCTGATGGTCAGATGATAGGTGTCAAGTTGCAGAAGAATGAACCCCTCGACTGCCACGCTTGTTATGGATGTGCCATTGTAGACAGGATGGTCAGTAATAATTTCATCAGTAGATATCCTGATAACGAATGCGGTTTGTGAGATATATTTCTGAGAATAAGAAGCTGTAACCATTATGTTGATTGTTATAACAGATCACATGGACCAATGAAATGGAACTCATTACCACAATTTCCTGGCACGGGCATAAGATTTTGATACCTCGCTCTTTCACTGGGATATTACATTTAGATGAGTCTTTGCTGTGAATTCACGTGACACCGCCGGCTTGATACTAGTATCGATAGTTTGATATTAATTCCATATCTGGTTGAGTAAACCAAAATTATTTCAGTAAAACCAAGCTAGTATTATTAACGAAGTATAAAGTTGATTCTTTCCAGCGCCCTTTAATAGTTTCGGTCCTTTTATGTCCTTGCAATGTTCTTTTCGGTCGATACGAAGACATATCTAATCCTCTGTTGTAACCACTGATTTCCCCATTCAGTATGTTAAGAATATAACCAGGAGTGGCGATACCGCGGATTCCATGCTATTGGCATATATGGGAATCATCCTGTTTGCTTGAAAAGGATTCGTTAGAAATATACATGAAACCAAAAATCCTGATCGATATACCCATATATGCTGCGTAAATCCATGAAGTATGTGTAATGGAAACTGCTGAGTGATAATTGGTCGCCGGAGAGCATGTTGGGTCACTGAGTAAATCCTAGAATTGCCTCACGGCAACAACCACGAATACAGACCGATTTAAGCATTGAACGGTTCGTGAGTTTGCAAGAAGAGCTTTTTGTTGTGAAAATGACCTCAGCCAATATGGCCGCGGTAAACCGTCCAATAAACAAAAAACGAACATCGCGTGCATGTATGGTGTTCTATTTGAGTCAAGCTTGCGTCGCGTGGCGACTTTTAGAAACTCGCCACCCGCCACGCGCCGGAGAGGTCTCCGGTGACTGGCGACTTTCCGCTACCGTTTTGATATATAAAAACTCGCCACTCGCCTCGCGACGGAGAACGCGACGAGTTTGTTCTTATGTCTTAACTCTATCTGGCCTGGGTATTTTGGGGCCTGTCCTGGCCTGGGGGGGGGGGGGAGCGAAATGTCCCTCTTAATTATTTAGGCTACAGATCGCAAATTGTCCGGTAATGAGTCAGTCAGTCAGTCAGTCAGTCAGTCCATCCGAATCCTTTCGTCGGCAAAATAAGGAGAACCGTTGACATTAGAACCTTGATTTTTGGCATGAACGTGCATTAGGGCATTGTTACGAGCAAGTTCTGAGTTGACCGAATTCTGATGAAAATTTGATTTATAATTATTATTTTTTATTATTTATTGATAGCTCAGCGAGTACACTGTCATGCCCATCGGGAAGCCTTGGCTGTATGTTTCACTGTATATATAACACAGTACAAAACGTGATGGGATAATGAAATAGGAAATGCTAATTTTCCATCATTTGTTAGTGCATTTATCTACACTGCTATTACCAGGCAACTTGCCATTCTTAATACACACAATTCAGTATATTGTTATAGATATATGTAAACTGTGGCCTTTAACGTGTATCCTATTTCACATCCAAACATTTCATCACAGACCAAATCATGCAGGCTTCAAATTTAGGTCAAATTGCCACTGATGATGAAATATCCTACATCAACCAATTAAGTCAGCCTGAAGCAATAACCCAGCAGAACATAGAAAGATCTGGTATCATCCTTCAAATTAGCCTGTGAGCAACAATGATAAAATTTACTAAGGGTGAAACAAAGCTGTCCTGCAAGCCACCCAAGGAATTTATCAGCTTGTGTTGGAACATTTTGTTGTTATCATGTAAGTTGTTTAGTAGTTTACTCATTCAAATCTCCATACCATATTTTCTGTTATTCAACAGACAAATTTCTTTACTGGTTTTAGTTGTTTAAGTTTTTCTGGGTTTCAACAGCTACAGATAGTAACATAGTACTGATACTGTAGAAATGGGTAGTGTGAATTTAATTATTCCATGTTTAGTACAATTTGTTCACATGAATGGTGGAATGCCTGGACCCTCAAATGAAAGTGTGTTATACATGTATAGCTCAAGTATGTTAGGTTTGAGGAACAAACATAGTTACAATTAAGATATAACCAAAGAAATTTCATGACAATTATTGAATCTAAGTAGGCCCCTACCTAACAAAATTAGCTTAATAAAAAAGGCCTTCCTGACGTAAATTGTTTTCTTTTGAGAGAGAATGGTATTTTCTGGGTTAAGAATTTCCTGTATAAAGATAGGTTGTTCAAGGAGGCTTTGTTTTGCCGCTGTTGTGTGCATTAAGGGTATGGAAACATGATATATGCACCCAGAGCCCTGATCTACAGCTGTATAAAACTCAACATCTGGCATTGACGGCATGTTTAAAGGGTCTTACCAAGAGCTCAGTGCCTGTCCTAATGCCTACCTTACTTCGTAGGTCCTGTGACGCATAGTCACACTGCCATGTATGCAATTTCTCCGCAAAAACTGCATGATAAATTAGTAAATATTATTTGATGTGATGTGAAATAAAATAGTTTTTGCCCACTTTTCATCGCGGAAATGCAAACATTTTGAAGAAATACGACAAAAACATCCCTTTTCTGATACTCCACCTGGCCGCCATCTTGAATTGATCTATGATCCTCTGTTCGGGGGGTCATGCAAATGGGTTCAAAATTACCCCAATGTGAGAAACGATAAAGTCGAGAAGTTTCAGCTCTCCATTTTTTGTTGTTCCGGAGATAGCGCGGAATGCTTCCGAGGCCAGGTAGGGTTAACATTGCAAAAGTCGCCAGACTCCACGCGCCGGAGAAACATTGGTGCGTGGCGACTGCCGAGTTTTGACTGAAAAGAAATTCGTCACTCGCCACGCACCGGAGAGGTCTCCGGCGATAGGCGACTTTCTGCTATCTTTAACATGTGAAAACTCGCCACATGTCACGCGACAGAAAACGCGACGAGTTTGCTCCTATCTATCAACATTGCAAAATTCGCGTTGGAGAAACACCCGCGCGCGGCGATTGGCGTGTTTTGACTCACCGAATTTTTTCCATGTTTTTTTTAGTGCTCATGCCTGGGGACCAACAGTCATCAGAATATTTTGCTATTTCACTCAGTCGCCTTTTTTAATTGGTCCGCGGGGTCCTCAGTTCCCAAACTGGAAGATCTCAATCATTTACACAAAAAAAAAACACCATAAAACCGTTGTTGAGATGCAGTGGTTTAGTCCGAACGAGAGCATGGTCCTGTTTGACAATGACGGTCGACCATAAGTACGTGTCGATGTTGAACCAGCATAGCCTGATGGGAACCAATGGTCACCGTCAACAACTAAGGTCGTCAAAAAAATTCTTACCCCTACATCGCAGTGTTTTAGTCCGAAGGTATTTTCAAATATAGACCTTAGCCTGTATCTGTATTCATCAGTTCCGTTATTCTTTAACACTTGTTAGACAAAGAATGAACGTGAAAATCACACTCGTATATACAGATACAGTACGACCCAAAGATACCTTGACATCGTCCATAAAACGTGCATTCGTCCGGATCCAAACACGACGGTGCATTTAAGCAGCCGATAGGCTATAAATAGGACTGCAATCATAAAAGTGGAGCCTCATTTTTCACAGTCACGTCCAAAAATGTGTATGTTCATGTTAATTGGATGAGATTAAATTGAGGTTTGATATAACTAGAAATGTATGATGGCGATGACAAAGCTTTCCCCGATATGAAACAGAAACTTTGCGTACCAAATTTGATCGCCACGAGATGAACTTTGTTTGGCTTTCTTCCAATCCATCTACAAGCTGTTTTTGGTTCCGACCTGCATATGATCATGTGTGCTCAACAAGACTATAGTTACAGTTTCTTGGAAACCCCATAAATTCCTAAAACATCTCCACTTGATCGATCCCCTTCTGCATAATAATTCACACAGTTCGTATATATCTGGGCGTGTGGAAACCATGATATACAAGCACCAGACAATATGTTGTCATAGAATTCTACATATTAGTTCATTGACTCTAACGTTATCGTTACTAGTATCTTTGGAGTCGATTTAGGATACAGGTATGTTGGGTATTCTGTCCCAGTGAGCTGTTAATTCTAAGCCAGTTCAATGTGGGCTTGTCTGATCAATTGTTTGAAATATGAAATATGGATATTTGTTGCTTGAATAAGTAAAATTCCTTAATATCACAGACAATGCTGATGCCCATCTTTCACCAACAAATGAGAGCGATCGATGAGAATCTTGACATACCGTGTGAGTGTAGTACTGCTTCTCGAGTTCTGTGAGCAGCTATTTAGTATAGGGACAAGAAATAGATTTTTGACAGTCATTATCAACCAGGACCATGTTTTCATTGGGACTAACACTGCATCTCAACAAGAGCGACTCAAATTCCAAGCTCAGTAGGGTATTTTATTGGTTGAGATCTCCCAGGTTTGGGAACTGGGGGCATGAAGGATCAACCAGAATTGCGACTGACAATGAAATAACAAAATATTCTGATAACTGATGCTCCCCAGGCATGCGCATCAAAGACAAATTCGGATAAATTTGATTATTCTAAACTCGCCACTCGCAGCGCCGGTGTTTTTCCTGTGTGTGGCGACTGGCGACTTTTGCAATGTTAATATATAGGATAAAAGGATAAAAGCCGCGTTTCCAGTAGCGTGGTGAGTGACGAGTTTTACATGTTAAACGATAGCAAAAGGTCGCCAGAGACAGTTCCGGCACGTGGTGGGTGGCGAGTTTCTAAAATTCGCCACGCGACGCAAGTTTGGCCCTCAAATAGAACACCATATGCATGCCTACTCTTCACCCACGCTTACATATAAGGTATGAGCGCATCTATTGGCGTGAGAAGCGCACTCCACCAGGGTTCGTAGTATAACATGGTGGTATATCATATCCAGCTATAAGCGGATCTTCGCGATGCTCGATATCCAATGAATTAAGATAATAATAATCTGAGAAATGTGATCTGGAAAAGTTAATATAAATATTCTTGTTACTCTTATAACTGAATATATATAAACCGATTAACATGGAATAATTAATTCCGACGATAATCGATTGGTTTGCGCCGTAGCACCATAAATATGTTAGCTGTTTGTTTCTCAGCATCATGCCTGCTTGGTGCAACACTGTGTTAATCATAATCCGTTAGGGTCGATAGGGTTCAGATGGCATTTCCACGGCAATGATTAGAACTTTGCCTACAAAACCCACATTAGATTAATTCAATACATAATAGTTTACATGGACGCGTCAGGTAAATTGGAGTTTTTTCCTGGACTGATGAATTGGTTTGGCCTCCATACCCAATAATCTTTTAATATGGTTGCGAACCTATGGGGATTGGCTGCAGTCTGTACTGATCCATTCTTATTGCGAGCTGTCATCCCTGATCAGATTTATGAGTATGAGATGTGATATATCGTATTATTCCCAACCAAAGTCCTAAGAAAGGTCACGTCGAAGGAGTATAACTAGATCAAGAGCACACCCGGACTGACCAACGTAAAATGAAACGACATTGACATGGCATAGTACCCGAAGAGCATGGAAATATTGTTCTAAAATCAAAGCAGGCCTTGGATGTGATGAATTCTGCCACTCAGATGAGGGTGTAGTGATTTCTCGAACTCAAAGGCAGGTGTGGCGATTTATCTCATCCAGAGGAGGGTTTGCTGATTTCTTCCAATCGAAATTAAAGAGAGTGTGGTGATTTTTCCCACTCAAGGAAGGGTATGGTGATTTCTCTAACTCAAAGGAGGGTGTGGTGATTTCTACCATTCAGAGGAGGGGCTGGTGATTGCTCTCAATCAAAATTAAGGAGGGTGTGGTGATATCTTCCACTCAAAGGAGGGTGTGATGATATCTTCCACTCAAAGGAGGGTGTGGTGATTTCTCCCACTCAAGGGCAGGTGTAGTGATTTTCTACCACTCACTCAAATATTTCTACTAGATTTTTAAGTCTAAATTTCTTGCATGACGAGAGACTGCACAGTTTTGCATTCCTTGCCAGCTTAACTCCAAGCCGTGTTCGCCATTACTAACTTGAATTGGCTGAATTAGAGTTGACGCGATAGTGACGACAATGGTGACCGTACTCCCCGGAGATGAGTTGTTTACTGATATAAACGCCTGTGTCTTTTTCGTATGATGATGAAGTGAATGTCTAGGCTAGTGATCGATTTCCAAGGGCACCATTTCCAACATAATTATATCCGTCCAGATTCTATACTAGCTTCGTTTAATATATGCATTTACCGGTATATCTATTCCACTATATGCGAAGTTCAACAAATTCGCTTGTTTATAAGCTATCGGAATAAAAATCAATTGGCTAATGGGGCATCTGTCATCCTGGAATGAGATCTCGGAATAATTCGTTCCTTGTCTGATTCTGACCTAGATATAAGTAATTTGGTTGAAAAGCAAATGTTACTTTGATCTTTAAGAGAAACCGATTGATCATTTTTCTAGATTGTAAATTATAAATACGACAAGGTAACTGTGCTGCTGTTTCCTAGTACCAGCTTAAACGAAGAACTCGCGAGTGGTACAGATGTGAATCCTAAATAGAAAGATAGGATTGTGAAAAAAATCATTTGAGGTAAACCGATCAGACCCAAGAAATGATTGAACTCTATTAGCTTCAGGCTTGTATAATCTGAAAGGTCATAGGTCAACGCAAATAATTCGATGATATTGTTAGCGTTCCTTTTATGAGTGATCTTTTTGTTTTTGCGATGTGTAAATACATACGTGTATGTTCATGAGAAAGTTTGAATGACGTTTAAATAGATTAGTTGATGCAATTCGTCTCAGTATTCCTTGGTATGAAAACCAATTCGGCCAATAACATTATGATAGCATATTGCCTTCATTTCCACAAAACAAGACTGCGTTGTTGCTACTGAGCGCATATTGCCTTATTGCAATATGGTGGTTCACTCGTCATCACGTGATTGTAATATCGCAATATCACAGAAATGTTTATCATCTCTCGTCATTCACACGAAAGTAAACCTGATGATAAGAATGATGACTTTATTAACAGCGACGTTACGAGACTGATTATGCAATATTAAATATAAATCTTTAACTACATGTACTTGCTCAAGTTCTTCATTTTACTCGTTTGACCAAGTACGTACCATATGATTTTCGCAGATCTCACGGGAACAATTAGCTACTCAATAGCGGTCTTTCGGTCAAATATTGAACGCGTCAAATGTAATCATTTCTACTAGATGTCCGATAAATATTCACTGGGGAAGTAATAGCTTTCCTTACCAGAATTTTTTGATCGATTTCAATTTTGAATTCGCCCATAATCCTCTGCTCGGGAGGTTATGCAAATAGGATCAAAATGACCCCAATATGTTACACTACAAAGTCAAAGAGTGTCAGCTCTCATTTTGTAGTCCTTCCGGAGATAGGGTAGAACGTTTGGTTAGGTGGGAGGGCGGCATAATGCCCCCTCCCCCCCCCTCCCCCCGGGGTGGCAAGGTTAACGCCCACTGGAGCCGACAAATCAGACTGAAGGGGAACCAATTTGAGTTATTCAGTGAGTGACCAATTTCCGTGAGTGCTGCCTTAGAACCATGCAGCAGTGAACGATCTCGAGATAAGAACAGTATGATTTACCTTTACCATAACCAATCCAGTAAAATACGAAAATCGATAGCTTTACTAAATTTAGTAACAAAATGCCAGTTCGAATGCTTCGTTACTGAAATCAATAACAATTCCCTGACCGTGTTTGTTGTTGTTAATGTTCCATCACTCCCTGGTTGTTCATTTCAACGATTTTTTTATTTATAAGCCAGTTATCCATGAGCTGAAATGGAACAATCACGTAATGTTCTTGCCGATTACCTCTGTATCTCAGTGTTCACGCAACTAGGCCACAAATAAAGGTATGTCTATAATTTTCCGTTTTTCAGTACTCAAACTTATCACAGATTGTGGCTAATTAACTCAATCAAACAATTTTCAGTGATATTTAATTAATCTTGACGTATGGATCAACATGTCATGAATGACGTGATAGCCTTATTTAAGTGTCCAAATCCTTCGTTTGGGAGCGAAAAAGGTGGTCCAATACACGTCATGATTTATTTTAGCTAAGAGACAGCTCCTGTAGATTTTTTTCCTTCGTTACTGCTTTTAGTAACTTCTAAAATCAATTTCAGATATATGTTATTGTTGTCAGTAGCAGATTTTTGTGTTACCGGTAACAGTCACCTTATTCAAAATTGTGTTTCGTTATTGTTTATAGTATCGATCTTTTACCTCGTTATCAAAAATAGTAACGTCACGCAAATTCGTACTTTACTGGACTGAATACGTGAATCTGTTTTTAATCAGACTGTTCAATAACCAAAATAACTCTTCTAAACCAAACCAGCGAATAAAAACCCTGCATGTGTACATGTAGCGCAAGCTCATGGTCACGTGGCCATAAAGACGTTTGGGGATATATTCAGCTGAACATCCCTGGTAAGTCGCGAATGATTTGAGGATTGAGATCTCCGACACCATCTTGTACGATGGCGTGTTCAACTTGTTCTCTTATATGAGTACAGGATTGCTCGTAGACATGATTAACCTTACAAATGGACGGAATTATCGTCCTAATAACTTCTACTCTAATGCATTCAAGTAAGAAGATACCCTGGAGACATACAACATTAACTTCCCCCGCGAAGCCGAGAGAACCGTTCAAATGGCTCACTGAACAGTGCATCACACTGCTCACTCAAAACGCTCATGTCCTAGCAGTATGATCCAGGGGTCATCCGAATATATTGCAATAAATACCATTAAATTTTTGTCTTCCCTTGGCCCATTCTGTTCAAATGGCAACAAAGCGGTAAAAGAAAACGGCGATATACAGTTTATCATTTAAATGTATTGGTTTTACAGGCGTAGACAGGACGGTGTTATCCCTGTCGAGTTGTGTGATTGCTCAAGGGCACCTTCTCATAGTCCGTTGTCGTCAATTTGTTATATCCGAGATTGGAGACAACTAGTTTCCATGTAAGCTTTTCAAACAACGGATTTAAATCATCCATCAGTTCTGCAAGCCATTTGATACACAAGCTATAATTACTGGGTTCAAAATTGATTTCGCAAAAAATATCGCGTTTGACAAGATTCGCCGTTATTTAATTATAAGTTTCGGATGAGGGATTATCTCAATAGACAAGCTAGTAAAGATGTCATGACGTGACAACCAGTCTTCAGTTCATTGCCTTATCAGTGTCCAACCATTCCGGCGAGTAAATGATCCCTCTCATCTGTCTGGAGGGCCGACTATCACGCCAGAAAACCATTCCACAGACGGTTCAGTAAACTACACGCTTCGCTATAATACCTTCCCATGCGTGTTCATCTATATTTAATTGTCCCAGAGTTCCACCAGTCTCCGAAGCTCCCGATAGGAAACAAAGCGATACAACCAGAAAAATATTAATATTGTGCTTGTACAGAACTCGCGGTCACTTTCCCGCCCAGGGCCATATACGGACAGTCGTATATCAGAATTCCATGATCGATACCCAGTTATCTGGATAAAATATTCATCGACACTCTCCAAACGAGTACCGTTGTCAATATCAAGATAAGGGGTTCTGGCCTTTTATTGTCTTCTAAAGTATCTTCACGCTAAATACCCAGCGATGTCTTCGTTAGAAATAATAAAGGACAAAATTTACATAGGAAAGTACGAATAACAGTGTTTTAAGAGTGTTAACCGTGTGGAAATGGGAGAAGTGGATAATAATGACGTCATCGTGTAGAGCCTAACTAGTGTTCAACCTGTAACCATCTGTCATCTGTACGCGGTAAGACTGACCCTGGGATCGTGTTTATCCATCTTGATCCTACTTTCGGCAACGACAAGAGGGAATTTTCAGAAATCAATACCACGTGACTTCGTCAGCCAATCGGCTAAAATCTACCGACGTAACTCTAACGTAACCCGCCATTTTCGAGTCATGTGATGTCCCACTTGTTCAAAATTACAGGTTCTACCACACCTCTTGGATGATACGAAAGTTATTCATACCTAAATATTTTGTAAGCCCAGGCAATGTCTGTTTCCGAAGTGGTATGAAAACCTGTAATTTATCAGATTTCTCGAGTCTGTTCTCCGCTGGATGAAGGCCGAACAGAATACGGTAAAGTGCCGGATATCGCTCCGCGATAATGGAGACACACGATTCGCAAGCCATCTTATGGATGGCGAAGTGTACGCAAATGACGAGTGTTATATATGCATACCAAATACGAAGGCTCCATCCCTTGTCTTTTAGGAGATATACGCCAGGAAGCTATTTAGTCGTTTGTTCACAGCAGCGCCCCTTGCGACTGAAGTAAAGTGTAGAGCTTGATAAGTGTAGTATACCTGCCAAATATGAAAGCTCTATCTCTAAAGTTGAGGAGATATAGGTCTATCTCAACTCCAAATAATGATTTGTCCACTCAAACGCCAACTGAATTGTGAACTTACATGACTGCCTTCGTGGTTGGCTTATTGTTGGGTCGGAAATGAGATCACGTGGATTGGACCTATTCTCATTGATGTCTGAATACGAAGGAGACTGATGAAGTGAATGAACCGTCTTACATAATAAGACACTGAAAATGCGTGACGTAAAAAGACGCCTAACCGCACAAGAATAAAACATCGTTGGCTTCCATCTTTCTCAAACTTATCACTCGTCCACCAAACCCAAGACAAAAAAAAATGCGACAATTGTGTCATTAGCGGTTGTCGGGTCGCCAGCTAATTACAACACATATAAGGGACGCATGTAACAATAACAGGCGACTCGGTCACTCAAAAAAAGTGGTAGGGTGCATGTTGACGCTTATTGTCACAATTATTTGAAGAAAAAATAGATCACACATGATGTATGACTAAATCTGTGATATATTCACTAATCAAAGTATGGCCTAACTGAATTTAAGACGAAGTTTGAGGTCAATCAGAGAAAATAAAATTCCATAATTTTTTTTTGACAAAAGGTAATGAGGTGAAATTTTGGTCCAAAATTCGTTCTAAAGTATTATGGGGGTCACTGATCACGAACCCGAGATCAGAATTGACATTGACCTAAAAAATGACCTCCAAATCGAGGGTCGAAAATTTCTAGAAACATTACTAGATCAGTGTGTCAATTGTCGGTTCAGTGTAACTATCAGAGATATTGTCCAATAGGGGGTACCAGGACCATGCAGTATAGTGCCTAGCGAATTATTCAAAAGTCTCATAGAAACGGAGATATGCACATAACACATTTCAACCTATTAAATGAACAAAACTAGGTCAAAGTAAAGTCAAGGTCAAAATCGAGGTCATAGGTCAACGCACAGGTGACGAGGTCATTACATATCAAAAGGTCAAGGTCATCAGCCTATATTTTGTTACCTTCTGGCAAGGCCATAAATCCGCATGGGATTGAGATATCATATGCACAGGTATCCATACGAGATAATCACAGGTCCCCTGACTAGGTTACAAAAAACACTTTGTTGTGACATTTGCGTTTGAGATGTACACTGTTAACGGTTAATATCGCAAATACGACGATGAGAAATTGCAATAGAAACTATTAATGACACAATTGTAGTAATTTTTTGGTCCAAAGGGAGTGGTAGTAAAAGACGATCTTCGTACCGATTTAGGAGCAGATAACTCTTGTTTAGGGAGTTATCTCCCCTGACCCGGACGTCACATGACCGGAAGTGACCTTTGACCTCTGCGCACCATTTTATCCGGTAGTTTGCGCATGCGCAGGGGTCAAAGGTCACTTCCGGTCATGTGACGTCCGGGTCAGGGGAGATAACTCCCTAAACAAGAGTACTCTGCTTCTAAATCGGTACGCAAATCGTCTTTACTACTACTAAGGGGTCCTTCATGTCTAAATGTGTGTTTGAATGACTCGATTGAGACCCTCTTTACCACGAAATAGCACATGCTCGGATTTCAATTTCATGTAATAATTATAATCATAAAGCAATCGAGCTAGAACTTTCACATGTTGTGTAAATATATTTTCTCTTGCCGTTACATTAAAACACAATTACATGTAGTTTTAGGACTATTTTGGTGGTTGTGGAAAGTAGATCTCATTGAGGCATTCCAAATACTTCAAAGCCGAACAACTTTGAATACTTTACTGCCCCAAAGCCCAGGCATCTGCAAAGAAAGACATTGCAGATTGAAGGCTACAAATAATAAATCCAGCATTCCCAATGTAAAAGAATAGCTCGCTGCCTCACCTCGGAACATGACGTTGCGTGGGCAATGACGTCGTTTTGTGCTTCGATTCTGAGCTTGGGAAGTTCTGATATTTCACAAGTACATGTAGCTCCACGCCCATAAACAGTTTGTGTCACTTAGGGCCCACTCTCTTTGTTCCCCCGCTGATTAACACCGCATATTTCGCGCCTCTTGGCCGTTGGGGCGCTCTATCTGGTTATCCAATCACCGTGTCGTAATAGCTCGGAGGTAACCAGATTCCTCATACTAACCACGATTGGCTAGCTAGTTTACGTGGTCGAAATTACGTCACACCCACATTCTCAACAGAACCATTGCCTTCATGATAGTGAGATCACGACTCTCACGTAAATGGAAGCCATGTGACTATTTTGACAGCGACGCTCCCTCTTACATCATCGCTCCAATGAACTTTTTCTGTCTTTATTAACAGTCAACAATCAATTCAAAATCTGAAACACTTGAACAGTTATCAATATAGGCAACTTGATCTCTTCATATACTCATGATGATAAAGCGTGATCTTATTATTAACATTAACATTATTATTAAAATTAACAGAAACTGTGTTAATTATTTGGGGGGATTAGTGAACACATATTTTGCAATCAGTTGACGAACCTCACTAAATATAACATCAATGGAGGAAGTTATCACAAAATGTATTCACTCTTAACCCAGAATTAAAATATTTATGAGCTGTTTTGCCGTTTATTAATAAACGACATGTGAACGTTTGACGAGGGAGACAACTCGTATTGCTTCGTTTCACAGGTGATTGTGAAGACATAATTCACCAGTTTCTCGCATTTTCCCACACAGTTATCACTCATTAGATGCCATATACGTCGGGTAGTTTAGTTCTGTTACCGAGAGACTAATCAGTGTAGCTCAGCGTCGTCATTTGATGGAAACAGTTAATGATGACTGGTCGAAAGATCTGTCACCTACTGAGAGAAAACATATCGGATGCCCGGATGTTGGTTGCCGTGATTAACAAAACGGATCGAGACTCATCCGTAAGGGTGATTTTCATCTGCCATCGGCGGTTGGCCTGTGCAGAGCGCCCCTAACGGTCAAGCGGCGCGAAATATGCGGTGTGAATCAGCGAGGGAACAAGGCGAGCAGGGCCGTAAGTCACACAAGCTGTTTATGAGCGTAATGTAGCTCAGATAACTGAAAATATGTCCATATCTACCAACAATAATTCATGGTATGAGACAGTCATCTAAATACCACGTCGTGGTTATATGACTAAGCCATTGCTTAAAACGATGATGTTAACCACATGCGGCCGGGCATCCTCGCGAGCCAGTGTATCGATCGATCTGTTAGGATCGATACACTGGCTTGGTTAGTTACTCATACGAGTTCTGGATATAAATAGTTCAAGGGGTTTCCTCTAAATCAACCCAATCAGTAAACGCGCTAAGCTAGTTGATTAGGCCAATCCGCTGCGAGGCATGAGAAATGACAAACATGAGCCAAACTGCTTTGATGTTAATCGACATCGGAAGTCAAAGGAAAAGCCGCACGTTTGGGATACTGACATGCTAATTCCAAACAAGCGCCGGGGATAAAATGTACGATTGTATAATAGAGGCATCGACTCAAGAACTCATTCGAATCTCCAAAAATGTCCAGGTAAACCCTCTGCGAAGATTTAGGATTTACCTGGACTTGTGAAGATGGTAGCCGGAACGATTTGGGGTGTATCGCAACCTGAGGTAGGGGGTGCATCCCCCCCCCCCCATATATTTTTCTTATCCCTTAAGCTAGGGGGCTGAAACTCACAACATTATATAACCTTTGATCAAGCTCTACCAGAAAATGTAAAACTTCAAAGATGGCCGCCACGATGACTTCACAGTGACGTCATTACCAAAAAGTCATTTTTGGGTCCATTTTCAGGTCAGATTTTTCGAATTTTTTATTTATGAGATTTCTCCGATAAATTAGAAAATATTAATCTGATATGAAATAGAAGTTATTGCTCACTTTTCCATGCAGACAAGCAAACAAATTTTAAGAAATATGACAAAAATATCACTTTTCTGGTACCCCACTTGGCCGCCATTTTGAATTTACCCATGATCCTTTGCTGAAAGGTTCAAGCAAGTAGGCTCAAAATGACTCCAATATGATAAGCTACAAAGTCACGGAGTGTTGGCTCTCAATTTGTTGTCTCATTGGCTAACAGGCCTGGTAGGATTAACATCCTGTTGTAATCACTCACTCACTCGAAATACCACGTCGTCGTTGACATGACTGAACAATTGTTGAAAGCGAGGTTAACATCCTAACGTTCTCAGTTACTCACTCATTCACTCACAGTACTATCACGCTACGACTAAGGAGAGTTGCTCTGTTGGTTTCATGAAGAAAAGTGGGGTTATTCACGTGCGCTCTATGTCCTGCTGAAATCCAAGTATGAAAGACCTGTCATTTGTGCTGCGTTGAATGATATGCCGTGGAAGGGAAATAAGTCAGTAACACAGCCTGGTAAATCTTGGGCTAATGAATTATTTCCCTTGAATAATAAAATCCGCTTCTTCTGCCTCGGACGTACGTTATACCAGTATACTCTGCAAATTTCGTGAATGTTACTTGCAAATGCAATTACTGTAGTTAGTGGAGCTTATTTCGGTCAAAACAAGCTAATTCGCATACCAAACATAATCTACGAGGTAGATAGGATTTCATTTTAGGGAATGTTGACCAAGTCGTTCACAGAACACTATACTGCCGATCACTGCAAATTAAAGGCTGCAAAAAAGGTAAACTTAGTAAATATGATAATGACACATGATATGAGATATTAATATAGATACACACTTCTAATAACGAATCTTTAGGTATTAGTGAGATATTAATATAGATACACACTTCTAATAACGAATCGTTAGGTATTAGTGAGATATTAATATAGATACACACTTCTAATAACGAATCGTTAGGTATTAGTGAGATATTAATATAGATACACACTTCTAATAAGGAATCGTTAGGTATTAGTGAGATATTAATATAGATACACACTTCTAATAAGGAATCGTTAGGTATTAGTGAGGTATTAATATAGATACACACTTGTAATAACGAATCGTTAGGTATTAGTGAGATATTAATATAGATACACACTTCTAATAAGGGATCGTTAGGTATTAGTGAGATATTAATATAGATACACACTTCTAATAAGGGATCGTTAGGTATTAGTGATATATTAATATAGATACACACTTCTAATATCGAATCGTTAGGTATTAGTGAGATATTAATATAGATACACACTTCTAATAAGGAATCGTTAGGTATTAGTGAGATATTATTATAGATACACACTTCTAATAAGGAATCGTTAGGTATTAGTGAGATATTAATATAGATACACACTTCTAATAACGAATCGTTAGGTATTAGTGAGATATTAATATAGATACACACTTCTAATAACGAATCGTTAGGTATTAGTGAGATATTAATATAGATACACACTTCTAATAAGGAATCGTTAGGTATTAGTGAGATATTAATATAGATACACACTTCTAATAAGGAATCGTTAGGTATTAGTGAGGTATTAATATAGATACACACTTGTAATAACGAATCGTTAGGTATTAGTGAGATATTAATATAGATACACACTTCTAATAAGGGATCGTTAGGTATTAGTGAGATATTAATATAGATACACACTTCTAATAAGGGATCGTTAGGTATTAGTGATATATTAATATAGATACACACTTCTAATATCGAATCGTTAGGTATTAGTGAGATATTAATATAGATACACACTTCTAATAAGGAATCGTTAGGTATTAGTGAGATATTATTATAGATACACACTTCTAATAAGGAATCGTTAGGTATTAGTGAGATATTAATATAGATACACACTTCTAATAAGGAATCGTTAGGTATTAGTGAGATATTAATATAGATACACACTTCTAATAACGAATCGTTAGGTATTAGTGAGATATTAATATAGATACACACTTCTATAATAATAATAATAAATTCTTTATTTTTCGAGGGTTACAACAATCAGTCAGAAGACTGTTCTCCCTTGAGGCCCTCTGGATAAACACAAAAGTTATATATTATCAAACATATAACTCACTTGCACTCACACACGCATACACATATTTCTATATATTTATAACGAAAGAACTACGGACATAAAACAGTAAAACAGGCAATTTGTGGCACAGTAAGCTAGCACGTTAGGCTCTATTTACAAAATTATGTACATGTTTCTTGAAAGAATTTACAGACTCCGATTTGCGTATATCGTGTGGAAGACTATTCCAGAGTACTGCTCCTGAATAGCTTAAGCTTCTCTTGAAGTACTCAGTTCTGCATTGTGGTATGTATAGATTTTCAGTACAGGTTGATCGTAGGGTTCGGTTTGTAACATCAGATGATTTCTGGAAGAATTTTGAAATAGAGTTTTGATCAGAATTGAAGCTCTTGTAAATTAGAAGTACTTTTTGTAGAAATATTCTTTCATATATTGTCATCCAATTTAGCTGTTTGAAAAGAGATGCTGATGGTGTGAGAGGGTTAACATTGAGTATGATACGAGCTGCTCGTTTTTGGAGTCTATGAATTCTTTCCAGGTAACATTCAGGGGCATTCCCCCAGATTGTAGAACAATAGTCAATGTGAGGCTGAATATATGCTGTGTAAAATAGGGATTTGGCTTTCACAGATAAAAGATGTCTATTTCTAAATAAAAGTCCAATAAGGGATGAAAGCTTTTTTGACAATGTTTCACAATGTGGTCCCCATGTAAGAGCACTATCCACATTCACTCCTAGTAGTTTAACAGTATTTACATTTTGAATAGGGTGGCCATTTAGTCGTATTTCAAGTTACTTTTTTTCCATATGGGCAAGCTTTTGAGGGCATGTAATCAGCATTGAAACGGTCTTAACAGGATGAATAATTAATCTGTTTTCTGTACACCACTTACATAACCATTCCAAATCATTATTTAACACATTCTCAACAAGATCGAGTGTTTTACTGGAGCTTGTGATTGTGGCATCATCAGCAAAAAGTTCAATGGTGGAAGAGGTTACATCTTTTTCAACAAGAAGGTCATTTACATAAATAATAAAAAGTAAAGGGCCCAATATTGATCCCTGTGGTACACCAGCCAGTACTTCGGCCGCCTCTGATGTTTTATTTCTTAAACATACTTTCTGTTTTCTAGCCATCAGGTACGACTTCATCCATTTCAGGGCTGTTGGACAGATTTTGTAGCATTCAAGCTTTTTTAGGAGGATCGTGTGATCAACCAAATCAAATGCTTTTTTGAAGTCAACACAGATGGTACCCACTATTTCTTGGTTGTCTATGGCTTTGAGCCAGGTTTCCGTAAGTTTAGTCAAGGTTGTTTGGGTTGACCGTCCGGGCCTGAAGCCTGACTGAGCTTCATGAAGAAGATTATAAGTAGTCAGATATTCGTACAAGCTGTCATGAACGTGTCTTTCTAGAATTTTTGATACAGTAGGCAACACAGAGATGGGCCTGTAATTCTCTGGCATTGTTTTATTCTAATAACGAATCGTTAGGTATTAGTGAGATATTAATATAGATACACACTTCTAATAACGAATCGTTAGGTATTAGTGAGATATTAATATAGATACACACTTCTAATAAGGAATCGTTAGGTATTAGTGAGATATTAATATAGATACACACTTATAATAACGAATCGTTAGGTATTAGTGAGATATTAATATAGATACACACTTCTAATAACGAATCGTTAGGTATTAGTGAGATATTAATATAGATACACACTTCTAATATGGAATCGTTAGGTATTAGTGAGATATTAATATAGATACACACTTCTAATAAGGAATCGTTAGGTATTAGTGAGATATTAATATAGATACACACTTCTAATAAGGAATCGTTAGGTATTAGTGAGATATTAATATAGATACACACTTCTAATAAGGAATCGTTAGGTATTAGTGAGATATTAATATAGATACACACTTCTAATAAGGAATCGCTAGGTATTAGTGAGATATTAATATAGATACACACTTCTAATAAGGAATCGTTAGGTATTAGTGAGATATTAATATAGATACACACTTCTAATAAGGAATCGTTAGGTATTAGTGATATATTAATATAGATACACACTTCTAATAAGGAATCGTTAGGTATTAGTGAGATATTAATATAGATACACACTTCTAATAAGGAATCGTTAGGTATTAGTGAGATATTGATATAGATACACACTTCTAATAAGGAATCGTTAGGTATTAGTGAGATATTGATATAGATACACACTTCTAATAAGGAATCGTTAGGTATTAGTGAGATATTGATATAGATACACACTTCTAATAAGGAATCGTTAGGTATTAGTGAGATATTGATATAGATACACACTTCTAATAAGGAATCGTTAGGTATTAGTGAGATATTGATATAGATACACACTTCTAATAAGGAATCGTTAGGTATTAGTGAGATATTATATAGATACACACTTCTAATAAGGAATCGTTAGGTATTAGTGAGATATTGATATAGATACACACTTCTAATAAGGAATCGTTAGGTATTAGTGAGATATTAATATAGATACACACTTCTAATAAGGAATCGTTAGGTATTAGTGAGATATTAATATAGATACACACTTCTAATAAGGAATCGTTAGGTATTAGTGAGATATTAATATAGATACACACTTCTAATAAGGGATCGTTAGGTATTAGTGAGATATTAATATAGATACACACTTCTAATAAGGAATCGTTAGGTATTAGTGAGATATTAATATAGATACACACTTCTAATAAGGAATCGTTAGGTATTAGTGAGATATTAATATAGATACACACTTCTAATAACGAATCGTTAGGTATTAGTGAGATATTTATATAGATACACACTTCTAATAAGGAATCGTTAGGTATTAGTGAGATATTAATATAGATACACACTTCTAATAACGAATCGTTAGGTATTAGTGAGATATTAATATAGATACACACTTCTAATAAGGAATCGTTAGGTATTAGTGAGATATTAATATAGATACACACTTCTAATAAGGAATCGTTAGGTATTAGTGAGATATTAATATAGATACACACTTCTAATAAGGAATCGCTAGGTATTAGTGAATACTCTTATTCTAATCGATACTCGATCAAACCAATGAGTTAATAATGTTCTGTTTTTGAGGCCTGTTTTCTTTTGGGAGCTGTCCAGGTCTTGGAAGGCGGGGTGGGGGGGGGGGGGATGAGGGCGCGCAATTTGGCCCTTCTAATTATTATTCTTACTCCTATAGTTAGGGAGCTGAAACTTACCATACTATATCTTGGGTCAAGCTCTAACAGAATTATGTTTAAAAATCCAAGATAGCCCCACTAATGAAGTCACAGTGATGTCATTTCCAAAACACACATTTTGGTTCGATTTTTCGGTTGTTAAATGAAAATATTAACAGATAGTGTCAGCTTTCTGTTCCAGCTGTCTCCCTTTCAGCGATTGGTCATTTAAATTAAGACGAACATTCTCATTGGATCACTGTATATAGGAGTCATCCCAATCTTTATACATAACCACGTGACTGTCTCAGTTGGTCCATGACTTAGCCCGGCCTCGTTTTCGATCTCAAAATATGTCATCTAACTGGAAAAATGTTGTTCTTGCTGCATCAGCCAGGTGCATTGTTACCATGGTCTATATTTCGGTCAGATTTTTCGCTTTTTATTTTATTTTTGTAATATCTCCGCATAAACTGCATGATAAATTTGTGAATGATGATCTGTTGTGAAAGAAAATAGTTACTGCCCATTTAACCTCACCAAAAAGAAGGAATTTAGAAGAAAAATGACGAAAACATCACATACCCCACATGGCAGCCATTTTCAATTTAGTCGTGATCCTCTGTTCCGTCAAATGGCTGAAAATGACCCAATATGATAAACTACAAAGTCACGGAGTGTCTGCTCTCAATTGTTCTTGAGATAGGATAATGAGCCTCCTCCACCCCCTCCACCCTCCAGCCCGGCCAGGCTGGTAGGTTAAGATCGACAAGAAATTGTCACCAGTCCTCCTGTCGTCATTCACATCGTTCTGTTTTGTCATGTCATTGTGTCATAGCTGTGTACAGTCATATTGTTACAAATAACATATATTACATATACCTGCTGTGACAACTGGACTATTCTCGACTAAATTGTTAAAATTATCATCAGTGTGAGCATAATGATATGTTAGTAGATTACTTAGATAATTTGATGCGTATATATTTACAATATTTACACCAGTTATATCATCAACAGTTAAAAATATGCCCCGTGTTTCATCAATAGGAAGGAAAGAAAGATTACGAACGACAACATCACATTGGGGTTCAAGCATCCATGCACCCGCCGGTCCGTCAGGTCAGATCTTTTGTCCAAGAATTAAAGTGAGAAAGAGGGATTCTGATTTGTAATGCTGTGAAAGTTTACGCTAATCTCTTAGCGCTGTCCCCTTTGTGTTCATGACCGGAATTATACGCATGCTTCTTGTGAATTACCTTTTCAGACCGCATCTTGTTTGAACATTGTTCGCATTATTCTGTTAGGTACAATATATAGTAGGGTTTTTATCATATCCGCCCGATTTCTATTTTTATAGTCAGGGGGAAAACGACTCAGCAGCTGTTTTGTGAAGAATTGACACCCTGCCTTCTATAAGGCACTAGTGACGGTGTATTCAGTTTCATCCCATTGCCATATGACTGTCATGTTTCAACTTTCTCAGCGATAAGCTCAACCGTATTTGAAGCATTTTTATATGCATTTCACCATAAGCGTTGTGCAATTTGAGGGCAATTAAGAGGAATTAGCGCTATATCAGTGAGAAATCAGTCTGCTGGAGATTAAAAAAGGCCAGTCGATTAAACTGCGTATGCATCATGATTTTAATGACAGAAGCTGAATCCGTACAAGTCCTTGTTCACAATTTTTCCACCCTATGGCGGACAGTTGTTGTCAATGCTCCAAAAGTCAAATGCTTAATATTCCGGAGTCAGAAAAAAAGAACAGATATATGATGCATCATGCAGGCCTATATTATTAATTATTAAACAATGATGTATCATTTCCTCATTCGTGTCTCGCTGATTATTTCCACCGAGGCTGTCAAGCGTGGCAAATTAGCATCATCTACCGGTACCTATAAATGAATGCATTTCCCTGTGAACTTAATGGAATATAATTATCAAATGGAGAAAATAACTACATGTAAGTGAGAATAACTTACGATGCATTTAACTTTTTTTCCGCGTACATGTATATGTCGCAGTGCTATCTTTAGTTCAGGGCGGTTAATTTTTCTCGACGCACGTTCGGTCAACTTCCCATCTGCTCCCATTTCCCGCGAAACCGTAAAAATAAACCGTTATGTCGAGAATCCCTAGTTTGTTGTACATCTATTTACGCAGGTTTTATCGTTTTAATGCATTCACTCGATCCTCGCATGTGAAATCAGGTCACCGCTTGAAATAAAGGGCCATTAACGCGAGACGAAAATAGGTGAATGAACGTAAATGGTGGTTTGGTTTGTTTGTCCCGGCACGCTGAAGAAATCGAATGACGTCACGAATAGTGTCCCCGGGCGGCTTGGGCGCACATGTGGTGAATATTGCGGCACTATTGTGGGCCCTCCCGTGAGGCGGGGAATAACCGGTCGGATATTAGATCATAGTACGAATTAATCGATGACTGGTTAACAGGGCATTTTAACCGATAATTTCACAGCGTTAACAGACACCTGATAACAAACTTGTATCGTCGCCAGCCGAGTGGTATCCCGGAAAATAGTTTGACACATTCCGCCAGCTACACGATTTGACGAAGGATGGATTATACGTTATAGGCACATGCATAATATCTCAGACGTGTCACAGTTGATTTCGCACGTATAGACCTCTATTGTTGGATTATTGTATCTTTTATAAGATACCGTACTTTGTCAGCGTGACACGAATAGTTTTACGGTTGTGATATTATCCTTGTGCTCGAATTTTTAGGTTTGATCCTGCTGAAAATGACTTTAGTATATTGGTAGTGTTGTGTCACCTATACTGGCTATACCCCGACAATAATAGACCGGTCTGTCAAGAAAGTAAAGAGCGACCTACATCTTCAGTAAGTATTTTTGACATTCGAACCCTATAATTCCATGATTAATCTAACCATGTCATTGTTAACAGAAAGTGAACTAATATTCATATCCGGTTATTTTTAGGATCTAACGCTTTCTTTAGTGGAGCACTGATATTAGTGCCATAAGGGTGATCTTCGCTTGGAAATCCAATATGTGCTCCGCAGAGTACATGCCATCCTCGCTAAAACCAGGGGTGTCTAGATACCCCTGATAAACTTGGGCACTGTATCGTGTACGTTGAGAACACAGTTGTAAAACAACATCCTGCATATATTGACCAATCAGATCCCTTGTTTACCATGACCATGACAAGAGATTCGAAAACACCATAGCTTGTGCGATACCCGATGACAGAAGAACAGGCACATTTTCAACAACAACGAACATTAATAAATATAAAGGAAAGATAGTTTAAAACAAAATATATTTAAAGAAAAAATATACTCATTCATCTACTATCGAACATCCAACTAGTCAGGCAAATGTAGGAAACACTGAAACCTTTAAGGCGGTCCGCGATGTCACAGAATTCGACCTCACCTACCCACTAAAAGACTTGGACTGGGTGAAATAACGCACGTATTACTAAAAAAAATCACTGTATTATTTGTTTAATTAATATTTTATTGTTATGCATGATTGGTTTAAATACTTTACATTCGGTACCAGTGAATAGTTTGGCACAGAAAGTAAAACCCTAATCTAATTAAAATTAAATCCTATCTGCTCTCCCATTTGGATATGTCGCTTGTGCGATCTAACCGGCTTGCACTAACGCGACTGTCGACCAATCCCGAAAACTCGTCATAGTGCTTTGAAGGGAACATAATGGTAGGGCCTTTTTGATTGGCTCAGCCGAACAGAGTACACGCTGGTTGGGTATCTTCTGATGTTGCCGCGCTCCCGCCAGATTGGCACCATAATGCGGGGTAGAAATATGGACTGGTCTTTGGCATACACCTTGAGTTAAAGCGGATACGATGACCCTATTCCCCCTCCCCGATCGCAAGTACAGTGGTTTAAATGCGACCGTGATGTCATAAGACTATTAGGTCTTCATGACCTGGGCTCTCTGAACACAAATTCAATTGAAATCAGTAAAATCCTACATAGCGCCATATACGATTGGGGAGCATTGATTTCCGGCGGCGCAGCGCCGCCGGATATCTGAATTCACTTACCATGGGAGCGGCCATCTTGATATTGGACGAGTAACAGGTGTTTTCTCGAGCCATACTTCGCAGACGTGCGATGGAGTGATCCAACTAGTTTCATGTCGTAAAACGACAGGATTGTATCACCCGTTCGTGGTTAACACATTAATATTAATTCTGTTATAATGAATTCATCGAATAAATGTCCTTTAGTACTATTTTATTATGGCTGAGAGACCAAATCGATGACCATACATGATCAAGTTATTCACCTGTACGTCTGCAGCAAGATTGAACTGCAAGTTACTAAAAACTCGAAACAGTAAAACACGCGGATCGGATTGATGTGTAGAGAAAGTCGACCTGACACACATCAATAAAGAAATAGTGGCTTGATGATGGGTCCCATATAATGCCACTACGCGAACTCTTACATCAGGCTATGTGAAGTGACTTAATACGTCAACCAGAGAATATTACTTTCAAAGTCCTAGTTCGACCTGCGTTCATGTGCACATTTTGCCAGCAAGCCCTTAACTTCCGGCTAACCTCACACTTTCCAGATGGGTCCTTGCGCGAACTACATTAGTCAAACCTTTAACGAAAACAAACACATCGACGTTTTTTTTTTACCATAATGGTGCATCGTGACCTGATCACCAGTTGCACACGTCATCGGCTTGTAATACGCAGATTATAAGCTACAAACGTTTCCGCCGACATTGATGCATCTGCATCAATAGGTTTTCTTGTATAGGATATTAATTTATTAAGACTGGTAAAAACCTAACGTATTATGCCATCAGCGCAGTTTTTGTAGGTCAAGAGATCACGTGACTGAAATGACTACAGAAAGTGGGCGGAACGCGGTCTGCTATATATGCAAGATGGTCAAGGTTTGGCCTTTGACTCACAAATAGAAACCTTGACGTTGTGAAGATGAGTACATGGATGCGACCATTCGGCCACCTCGATTCCTCTCCTCGTAGTTACCACATATTAAAGTATTTTAAATTCATATTGAAATATTTTTATAATAAGGAAGATAGCTACGCACAACCATCACCATAATCACATCATACAATATTATAACGTATATTTACCTCAGTAGAGATGAAAGTGGTCTCTACGCGGGCGTATAACCTAAGTATGACTTGCATAAACAGTGGCGTGGGAAGATGTCCCCAAATACCATCATAGCAATAAGGGGGTCGGGAGAGGGAGGGGGGCAAGACCCCCCTCTGAATAAAAAAAAGATGGAATTCTAGAGTCCATTTCCTATGATCTGAAGCATTTTCAGAAGTTTCTTCAAGATACTTATTGGACTACTTTACACTTATAATAATAAACGCGTCTCGAGAGAAATATCGATGAATAAACAATCATTACAGTGGCGATTGCAAGTATACATATTGGAGCTGGAGCTTGAAATAGTGATATACTAATAGCATTTACTTTACATAATTTGATTGCTTCACTGCGTGAAAACTACATTACAGCAGCAATCAACGTTGTCAGCCGAGTTGTCAATACCTGTGTGTGTGTGTCGGGGGGGGGGGGGAACATTCCGTCCCCCAGGTTTAGACCCGTCCCCCGCTTCCCCACGTCACCTGCGCCTATGATATTATAGTCATTTACTCTGTGGAATTATATAACCATATAATAATGAGCTGGTCTGTACGAAAATGAACGTAACATAATATTGGAATATTGGAAAGTACTGTATCAGCATTTAGAGATTCAAATGAGTACATGTATGTAATATGAAAATAAACATAGGCCTTAATCAAAATGTTTACATCTGAAAGTCGCGCCGGGGGCATGTTTGCATTGTAAACTACGGAGCCGTGGAAGGGACATGCGTTTTATTTATATTTTCACCCTTAGGAAAACAGAATTTTTTTCCTTTTTCTTTCAAAACTTGTGAAAAAGAAATTTTATTTATTTTTTCGGCTTGGAAAAGAGAATAATTTTCCTTTCAGTGAAAAAGGAATTTTATTTATATTTTCGGTCTTCGAAAAAAAAAAAAAATTGCCTTTTATTTACGTCAGTGAAAAAGGAATTTTATTTATTTTTCTGGCCGTCAAAATAAAAGTTTTTCTTCTTTCGCATCAACTGAGTTATCTCGGGCCCTTAGATAATTGTCCAATGAGAAAGCAGCATAGTGGGCTATGGTACGAAAATGGTAGGCTCTCATTGGTCAATTATCTTGGACCCCGAGATAATATCTAGGGCCCCAAGATAATCAGCCAATGAAAACCGCTTTTATTCTCCCCTGTTCACCCGACCGCCATTTCGCGTTGAACTGCCATTAAATCAACTATGTCTTTGTACATCAATCCACAGTCAAAATACAAACGAATCAACGATTCCCTGTTGGATAAATCCATGGCGCCGCAAATGGATGATAATTCTATAAGGAAACGATACTAAAGGAAAGTTTTCATTGGCTGATTATCTCGGGGCCCTAGATATTATCTCGGGGTCCAAGATAATTGACCAATGAGAGCTTGCGATTCTCGTACCATAGCCCACTATGCTGCTTTCTCATTGGGCAATTATCTAAGGGCCCGAGATAATTCAGTTGATGCAAAAGAAGAAAAACTTTTATTTTGACGGCCAGAAAAATAAAAAAAAATCCCTTTTCACTGACGTAAATAAAAAAGGATTTTTTTTTTTTTCAAAGACCGAAAATATAAATAAAATTCCTTTTTCACTGAAAGGAAAATTATTCTCTTTTCCAAGCCGAAAAAATAAATAAAATTTCTTTTTCACAAGTTTTGAAAGAAAAAAGAAAAAAATTCTGTTTTCCTAAGGATGAAAATATAAATAAAACGCATGTCCCTTCCACGGCTCCGTAGTAAACAGTCGGTCTATTCGGTGTACCGCTACTGTCGAATTTGGGTTGACTCTGCATGCAGTCTTGGCTCGTTTCGTCACATTCGGACAATAGCGGAAAATTTGGGACAAATCAAGTTGCGAAAGTGGACAAATACAGTATGCATATTCACCACACAATGAGTGTTTAGATGATACATTTTGACCCTCCGAGAGTAGTTCTGTCGACAGGTGGATTTATTTATCAGCCATAAAATGTTTGTCAGTAGTGTAACAATAAATGGTAGTATTTATCAGTAGAGCCTTTCACCAGATTGTCATACCCCTTTTATGCTTTGTATAGTTGGTCAAGGACATAAATCAGCACGGTGGTGAATCATGACTCCATCTTCGCATACCCAAGTAAACACTACATGTGCTGATCGGAATACGATTTGGTGATGTCATAGCTCTATAAATATTCCGTGGTCCATATTAGGAGAAATACAACTGTACGACCTCTTTACAAATCAAATTTGATTGGCTACTAAGGAAATGAACATTTCCCGTTTGAAAATCAATACAACCACCGCTTTCCATATTTGGAAATCCCACGGACATCAAAGAAAATCCTCGCTACACGGTGTTGGCAAAGCTCATATCTCGATTGGCTATATGACATCACGTGTGCTCACGGTTTGAACAATTTATCCCATTCATTATGTCATGGTAAATGACGGAACATTAATGTAGTATTTAAATCGAAATGTGAAGATGGTATACCTCCGACTGTCAGATAAAACGGTCCTGACGATTACAATCGTAGGTGTAATCAGGACCGTGTTCCCGAGAATAGGACTGAGAATGACCAAATTGTCTTATCGTATTATATAAATAAATACGATATATCATATACAGTAATTTGACACTTGATTACATAAGCCGTGTGTCGTATGCCGAGGGTAGCTGCGCACAGGCGTCTGATTCGATATTCAGTAGCTAACCGCCATCCAAATTGTGTTGAACTATGCTACCTTCAGCATATACGACAAAACGGTACCATATAAAGTCAGAAGATAAGCTATGAAGATTAAGATTAGGCTACGCCATTTGCAACATATACCACAGAGACAATTCTCTGGGATAAACACTGACTCCCCTGCAATAACGACATGTAATATGAGCAAGTTAATTAAGGGTGACTACAAAGGTGATGAAATACAATGAAAAGAAGAAAAATAATGTCTATAATGATTTCTATAAAATATTTCTGATTCCTTAGTAGAATAATGTCAGCCTCCAATATCATTAGTTCGCATGTCTATCAAGGGTCGGTTAAATGCTTACTTCCTAAAGTTAATACGATTGTTAAAGGCGATTTTGTGGAAAACCGGAAAGTGTAAGCTTATTTTTAAAGAAGAGGTATGCTGTAGTACATGTATGTCGAATTATTTGGGATGGATTCAGTCATGAAATGATATAATAGCCTTTTTTCCTGCATTTAATAGAACATTTAATAGAGAATGGCCTAAGTCATTAATTAAGTTGATCCTTTTTATCAATTATATAATTTTTTTTATTTATTTTTTTTTTTTATTTATTTATTTTTTTATTTATTTATTTTTTTTTTCAATCATTATTATTTTCAAGGGCTCTACCCTAAAAACTAGTGGAGAACGATATCTAGAGTCCCTCCTATTAACGTTGTAATATAATGGAACATGAAAATGATTGAGATGTAATGAAAGGGACTGTACTATGACATTGTAAAGTATTTGGTTGTGATAAATCCAGTTATGGTATGCTGTGGTGTATATTCTACCCAGCAAAGTCGATAATGTCTGCAGTATAAAATACACATGTTTTTTTCTTTTATACTTTTCACATGGGTATTATTCCATAGAATCATAATTTATTGGATCTCAAAAATGATCTACCCACCGGTTGTTTTTTGTATAAATATGTGTATGCTGGCCTCACAAATATACTGGGATAGTAATATGAATACAGAGGCATTGTAAAAGACAGCTTAGTCAAAGGGAGATAATTTATTGGAAATACTTCTGATAATAAATTGTGATTGATAAATGATACATGTAAGACCGATAAATATGCAATCTGAAGGCAAACATAAAGGTGAAGTATTATATGTCTATCCTATTGATTTTGAAATATTTCTGAATTATTGAATATTGGTGTTTGTTATACAGTACTGATCTGCTGGATTGTTAAAAGTAAAATAGAGTTTTCTACTGGGTTTAAGTTAACATGTGTCTTAAAGTAAAGCAATCTAATTCCTTAATTAATTGATTTTAATTGTATCCAGCAAAAGTTGACATGTCTGTGCTATAAAAGTATATGTTTTCCCTTTTATTGCTCATATTTTCCGTATGGGTACTATTCCGCAGCATCATGATTTATTGGGTTGCTATAACGATTTACCCACCTGTTGGTTTTTGCATAAAATATGTGTATGCTGGTCTTGCAAAATATATTGGGCTAATAACAACACAGTGCAATTGGATCAAGACACTTTAGTCAAAGGGAGATAATTTACTTGAAAAAATGGCTGATGATAAATTGTGACTGATAATTGATGCATGTTGCACATAAATAATACATGTATTGATTGGTTTTGCAATATTTCTGAAGTATTGCACATTGGTGTTTCTGTTATACATTACTGATCTGCTGGATTGTTGAAGTAAGATAGAGTTTTCTACTGGGTTGAAGTTAACATGCCTGTATTAAAGTAGTGTCATATTGGGGGGGAGGGGGGGTTTAGTTATACCGATCTTGAATGCTCTGCATTAGAAACTAGTGGGGAATGGTTTATTTTTAACATATAGGACAGAATGGGTGAGATGAAATAAGGGACAACAGTAACCTTTAGCATATTGGCCTAATTGTCCCCCGCCGCAACGCGGCCGGGGACTTTAAAATGGTTCTTGATTCTATGTGTCCGTGCATGTCCGTGCATGTCGGTTCGAATGATTACTTCCTAACGCTTTGTTGGATTCTTCCGAAATTCGGCATACGCATTCCTTGCGACAAGACACCAGTCGGTATCGCGTTTCAGCAACATCTGCCTGAAGGTGGCGCCACTGGGTCAAAATGGGTCTTGCTTCTATGTGTCCGTGCGTGTCCGTGCATGTCCGTGCATGTCGGTTCGAATGATTACTTCCTAACGCTTTGTTGGATTCTTCCGAAATTCGGCATACACATTCCTTGCGACAAGACGCCATTCAGTATCGCATTTCAGCAACATCTGCCTGAAGGTGGCGCCACTGGGTCAAAATGGTTCTTGCTTCTATGTGTCCGTGCGTGTCCGTGCATGTCTGTTCGAATGATTACTTCCCAACGCTTTGTTGGATTCTTCCGAAATTCGGCATACGCATTCCTTGCGACAAGACGCCAGTCGGTATCGCATTTCAGCAACATCTGCCTGAAGGTGGCGCCACTGGGTCAAAATGAATCTTGCTTCTTTTTGTCCGTGGATGTCAGTTACAAGCGATAACTTCCAAACGCTTTCTTGGATTCTTTCGAAATTTGGCACACGCATTCTTTATGAGAAGACACAGTTGCGTACTGGATTTCAGTAACATTTGCCTGAAGGTGGCACCACTGAGTTTCACTTCTTCATGCCCGCTCCAGTTAAAATGGGTCTTGCTCTCTTTGTGTCTGTGTCTGTTCAAATCCTTCACAGGCGATAACTTCCAAAAGATTTGTCGGATTCCTTCGAAATTTAGCATATACACTCCTTGTGACCAGACATGGGTTGATATTGCGTTTCAGCAAGATCCACCTGAAGGTGGCGCCACTGGGTCTTGTTCCAATCTTCTGTTCATGTCCGTGGTTTCCATTCAAATTCTTCAGAAGCGATAATTTCCAAATGCTTTGTCTAATAATTAGGCATCCCTAAATGCCTAAATGCGTTTGTCATTTGTTCTTCTTTCTTCCGCTTCTCGCTGTTTGGAATTTCATGTCGCTTTAAAAGAAGGACACCATTTTCTTAAATTTGCTGTCCAGTCCTTCTATTCCACATCATATGATTTACACTAAAGCTTTTGCAGGAACCATATTTTTTTTCAGAAGTATAATATGAAATAACTGACCGAACCTATGTTAGTTTTGAATTTTGTGTCGCCTTAAATGAAGGACATTTCCTTCAACTTTGCTATGAAATCATTCTATTCCACATCATATGATTTACCCTAAAGCTTTTGCATGAACCTTATTATATTTCAGAAGTATAATATGAAATAATTGGCGGGGAAATCCCCGCAGTACCGAACCCCTGTTTTTTAAATTTTGTGTCATCTTAAATGAAGGACAACATTTTCTTCAATTTTGCTATCATGTATCTCACATCATATGATTTACCCTAAAGCTTCTGCAGGAACCATTTGTGTCCACAGTGTAACTTACTATATTAATTACAACTGTGCATATGATCAATTTCCTGAATTGAATTGAATTCCACCTTGTGATTTTTCGGACTGTGATAGATGATGGCATGCAGTTGTCAGTGTGGTTGTTTCATGTACAGGGAGCTTTCTATGGCTTTCATGTCCGCACACCTACCACTACCCTCAAGAAGAGCATGTCCCCATCCCCAGGGCGCCGAGCCGCACCCTCTATCTCCCAAACTAGCCCTCGCCCGACCCTCATATATTGTGTTTGAGCATATATATCTCCAATATATCTTGGCAGAAGCTGAAATTTGTGTGTTGTCTGCAATATTGGGATAATTGCAACCCCAAAAGGTTTCAATTTATCAGGCACAGACCCATGTTTTTGTATTTGGTAAATGGATCCCTTGTCTACATGTATATATTTTTGCTTGGAATTGTTTTTCTTGCCAATCCGCTTCTGGGTGGCGCCACCTTGGGCCAAATTAAATTGCATCTCCAGACAATAATTTTGAAAACCTTAAGGATTCTTTCCAAATTTGGTGTGGTGGTACCTTGTCTCAAGATCTGGCTTGAGAATGTTTTTCATGTTGATAGGGGGACTACCTGAAAGCTAAGTTAAGTGTTTCCAGACAATAACTTTTGAAAACCTGAACCGATTCATTCCAAATTTGGTGTGTAGGTGCCTCGCCTCAATTTCTCGTTTGGCATTGTTTTTCATGCCGATCCACATATAGGTGGTGCCACCTGGGAGCAAATTTAAAATTATGTTTCCGGACAATAACTTTTTAATACTTATTGTACACATGTACCTTACCTGAAGGTACTGGTGGCGACACCTGGTGGAAAAATACCTTTCTGGCAATAATTGGACAACTGCTCATCGGATTCTTCTCAAATTTGGTATTCCTATACCATAAGATGTCACTTGTGATTGCGTTTCGCACACTTGTGCATACAAATCTAAATTTGGTTTCCGGGCAATAACCCCTTTTCAGATTCTTCCCAAAGTTTGTATGCTGATACACCATGTCATGAGATGATCCTTGGGATTGCATTTCGCCCACTTGCACCTACAGGTGGCGACACCTGGTGGCAAATTTAAAATTTGGTTTCCAGACAATAGGTTGAGGATGCATTCAGCTTCTTGTCAAATTTGGTTTTCAGATAATATGCCTTGAGATGTCACTTGGGGTCGCTTGGAAGCTAATTTACAGAAGCAAAAAATGTTCAGTCAACCGTTCTAAGTTGATTTTAAAACTTGGGAAGGCAGAAAGACCTTCCGCATCCAACGCCTATGAAGTATAGCAGTTGCCTCCCTCATGTATATCCCCTCGAGACCAACAATGCTAAAAAAAAATATATTGCTGCTATTTCGGCGGGGGACTTAGCATCCTCTGGCTGCTTGTTTGAAAGTACCTGCAAATATAGAGCTGCGCATTGATGTCTATACAAGAACATTGTGCTGTGCTGCAAGTTTTCCTTTGTAAAGTAAGTAAGGCATATATTAGTACATTAGTAAAGTTTCTTGGGTACTGATTATAATGCAGTAGTCAGCCGTATTTTTTTTTTTTTTCTTCTTCTTTTTTTTTTCCTTTTTTTTTTTTTTTATTTATTTATTTATTTTTTCTGTTTTTTAGCCATGGGCTGGGCTAAAAAGAGGTAACTCACCAGAAAGAAGTGAAGGGCTAGAATTTGTTCTGGCGCTTTGTCCCATAACTGGACACTGTAGATAAAATTAATGGCTGGTGTAATTATGCCGTGATCCAATGCTATAAGTTGAATTGTAAGAGAAAAGCTGCATGTAATGTGAATGCAGGGTGTGATAAAATTGTTTTTGACTTTCCCTTAGTAGTCTCGTGGAAATTTGGAAATAATGGAGGCTGCGTAACAGTTATTCTATATTGATTACAGGCAATGCTGTGAAATCTAGCCTGCACACCGCCGATAAATAGTGGTACGGAAGTTACATTTCTTTTTTTAAATTTGAGGGTAACTTGTCAATCATTGGATTGAGAGTGTAATATCCTGAGAATGTATATTTGTGTAATTTTCTATCTGTTTTATTTTATATGTTTGCAAAGTTGGGCAAAACACTGTTTATGTGTTAGAAGCATGTTATACTATGGAATGAGTAT